>JAUZSU010128941.1:0-17019 GCA_034780255.1 Parotocinclus maculicauda | reverse complement strand
TCTGGACCTGATGGTCCCGGTTCAACTCCCACCTCTGCCAAGCTGCCACAGTTGGGTCCTTGAGCAAGGCCGTTAACCCACCATTGTAAGTCGCTCTGGATAAGGGCGTCTGCTAAATGCCACAAATATAAATGTAAATATTGTATAAACCATTCTGTGCAACAACATCAAACCAGTACCTTGAGCAACCATGGAGGTAAGACCTCCTTACCCTGATATCAGGAACCCAACGGCACCTGCCACGTTATCACGAGGATGGATTTTAGCTCTAGGGCATTTAGTGTTATTATGTCTCACTGGTCCTGGCATTCTTGGTAAGGGGTGGTATAAACGTGCGTGCTCATACTGAAATAAATCAGGTCATTTTGAGGAAACAGTGAAGGCAGTTGTTAAAGATTCATTTGGCTGTGTCAGGCCCCCCTCTAAACAAACGTCCGCCCACAGACTTCGACTAGATGGAAATGGCAGGAATGGCTTTTTCTGTCACAGTGTGCATTGCCATTAAATGGCCACATGCGAGGTTAATTTCCCCTTTTTGATTTGACGGAATCTGCTTTGTCATTGTAATTGAATATCCCTCCACCTCTTTCATTTTTTAAAGCCTGCATTGTTTGCAAAAGGCTGCCATGGCTGCAGGATTTCACCTCAGAAATATACAGGAATACATCTCAATCTTGGTCTCTTACTTTTCTGGAAGGAACGCCTGCTGTCATTTATGGATAACACTGAAGATCATTTACTCATTGTTATAAGTAGGATTGGATACAGATTTCATTTGATTTATTTTGTTTCTGAGTCTGCTTATCAATTCAAAGTGTTACTTATAAAAGGGTGGGAAAATGTTGCCAATGTCAATATGTTTTAAATCTTCGTTTTTTTTTTTCAACTGTGTGATTCATGAATTTGAGGTGGTTCAGTGGTTAAGGTACTGGACTATGGATCAGAAGGTCCAGGGTTCAAATCCCACCTCTGCTACAGTTGGGTCCCTGAGCAAGACCCTTAATCTACAATTGCTCGGCTTGTAAGACTGTATTAATTGTAAGTTGCTCTGTATAAGGGCGTCTGCTAAATGCTGTAAATGTAAATGTGTAGCTAGCTAACGTGAGAGAGACTAAAACGCTTAACATGGCTTAAAAATATTAAAGTTAGGAACACCACACAGCTCTCGGATTAACACTGGTTACACATTTCTAGTGCTGAAATGACAAACGTTCAAATTTGAGAATCGGGTGCTTTACCTTGCCTACTGTTGGGATGGGATGGGATGTAGGCGGACAGAAATAAAGTAAAAAATGTTCAGAAAAAAAATTGGAAGTTAATTGGTTAAGCTTATAATGTTAAGTATAATAGGTTCAAATGGGTAGAAAAAAAGAACGCACAAATGTTTACTTTATCATTGGACCACATGTTTTTCCTTTTGGGAGTAGCAATTACTTATGATCAAAAGTATTTGGGACACGTTTGGTGTTCTTAGTGATTGTTTTTTCCTTATAGCTTTAAATGGGAAGAAAAAAGCTTAACCTAAAAATGATTATTTTTCTTTTGGATCATGGGTTTATCATTTCATCAGTAGAGAGTACTTATAACCAGTAGTAACTGATAGAAGTTTGGTTTTCCTAAGTTACAGTATCACAAGAGTGAGTGCAAACCTTACATTTTAGTAACTATTTTATTATATCGTTTAATGGGACAACACTGAAGACGACACCTTGATGTGAAGTAGTCAGTCTACAGCTTGTATAACGGTGTAAATTTTCTGTGCCCTCAAAATAACTCAACACACAGCCATTGATGTCTAAATCACTAGCAACAAAAGTGAGTACATGCGCAAAATGACTAAAATGTGCCCAAAGTGTCAATATTTTGTGTGGCCATGATTGTTTTCCAGCTCTGCCATAAGTCTCTTGGACACAGAATTCAGCTTTACAGATTCCTAAATAACAGTGAACTCCTCTGTCTTTACAGATGGGGCTGATTTAGAAGATGACCCTTCCTGTTCATGGCCTGCCTCTTCGCCATCTAGCAAAGACCAAACGTCTCCCGTTCACGATTATGATTTTGGCGAAGAAGAAGGAGGCCCTGGCTTGCCCTACCCCTGCCAGTTCTGCGACAAGTCATTCAGTCGCCTGAGTTTCCTTAAGCGCCACGAGCAGAGCCATAGCGACAAGCTTCCTTTCAGCTGTACCTTCTGCAGTCGCCTATTCAAGCACAAGCGCAGCCGAGACCGGCACATCAAGCTCCACACCGGTGACAAGAAATACCATTGCGGCGAGTGCAACTCTGCTTTCTCACGCAGCGACCACCTGAAGATCCACATGAAGACCCACGCGACGAACAAACCCCACAAATGCCCCGTGTGTCGCCGAGGCTTCCTGTCCTCGAGCTCCCTCCACGGACACATGCAGGTGCATGAACGAGGCAAAGACGGTCAGAGCACGGCAGTCTCTGTAGTGGAGGAGTGGAAGCTCAAAGAGGCACGCAAGTGCAGCCGATGTGAGGAAGGATTTGATGTACCGGAGGAGCTGCAGAAGCACATTGCAGAGTGTCACCCTGAGTGTTCACCCACAGAAGAAGGGAGCGTGGGGCCTGGTCTGCAGTGCATTTACTGCCATGAGCCATTTAGCGATGAGGGTACTCTGCTTAGCCATATTGACCAAGCGCATGGAAGAGACCGAAAGGGACATATGTGCACTGTGTGTTCTGAGCACTTTCCCACTGTGGAAGACCTATACGCTCACATGGATGTTCACCAACTCCCAGAGTCCAGCAATCACAGCAACAGCCCTTCTCTGTTGACTGTGGGTTATACATCTGTTTCAAGCACCACTCCTGACTCAAACCTTTCGGTTGACAGTTCAACAATGGTGGAGACTGCTCCCACTGTGCCCAAGGTCCGCGGAAGAAGAAAGCGTGCCGCCCAGCATGCCAATGATGTTTGTGGACGACCTGCCAAACAGCCAAAAATAGCATACAGTTGCATTTACTGCAACAAACAAGTATTCTCCAGTCTTGCTGTTCTTCAGATTCATCTAAAGACAATGCATGTGGACAAACCGGAGCAGGCTCATACCTGCCAGTTCTGCTTAGAGGTGCTTCCGTCTTTGTTTAACCTGAATGAGCATCTAAAACAAGTTCACAACGCTGAAGATCCCTCTAGTCTACTTGTTGGTATGTCCGATGCCCTGCTGCAGTGCAACTTTTGTCCAGAGATACTCGGCGATCTCAACGCCCTGCAGGAACACATCCGCTGTTCGCACGGGTTTCCGAGTCCAGTGGCAAAGGAGAGTAATGCATTCTTCTGCCCCCAGTGTTTCATGGGATTTCTCACTGAGGCCACGCTGGAAGAACACGTCCGACAGACCCACTGTGATTCTGGCAGCTTACGCTTTGACTCCCCCCTTGCAGTGACCCCCAAGGATCCCATTATGGAGGTCTATTCCTGTTCTTACTGTACCAACTCTCCAATCTTCAACAGTGTTTTGAAACTGAACAAACATATCAAAGAGAATCACAAGAACATTCCCTTGGCACTAAATTACATCAACAATGGAAGAAGAACCCATAGAGCACTGAGTCCTCCCTCGTCGATCCCTGTGGATCAGGTGACACTTCTCAAACATGGCAGTACTTCGTCCCGTCCAAACAGTGAATTCATCTGCAACCAGTGTGGTGCAAAGTACACCAGTCTAGACCTTTTCCAGACCCATCTGAAGACTCACCTTGATGGCATGCTGCCACAGCTCACCTGTCCGCAATGCAACAAAGACTTTCCCACCCAGGATTGTCTGCTGAAACATGTGACTGTCCATTTTATGGTCACCTCCACGTACTACATCTGCGAGAGCTGTGACAAGCAGTTCACATCAGTAGATGACTTGCAGAAGCACCTTCTCGACATGCACACCTTTGTGTTTTTTCGCTGCACCCTTTGCCAGGAGGTGTTTGACTCTAAAGTGTCAACACAGCTTCACCTTGCAGTCAAACACAGCAATGAAAAGAAAGTCTACCGCTGCACTTCTTGTAACTGGGATTTCCGCCACGAATCTGACCTACAAGTGCATGTCAAGCACAGTCACCTGGAGAACCAGGGCCGGGTGCACCGCTGCATCTTTTGTGGAGAATCCTTTGGCACCGAAGTGGAGTTGCAGTGTCACATTACCACACACAGCAAAAAGTACAACTGCCGCTTTTGCAACAAGGCTTTCCATGCCATTATTTTGCTGGAACGTCACTTGCGTGACAAGCACTGCGTGTTTGAGGGAAAGGCCCAGAACTGTGGCACTAATGGCTCTACAAGTGGTGGTGACTCAGTTGCCAAAGAGGATGCGGAGCTACAGGGCATTCTCACCAATAGCCATGGAGGAGCCGGCACGGGGGAGTCTCACAACAGTCATGATGGAAGCGAAGAAGATGTTGAGTCCTCGGAGATCATGTATACCTGCGACATCTGTGGAGCTTCCTATACTATGGAGTCTCTCCTGACCAATCACCAACTTCGTGATCACAACATTCGTCCGGGAGAGACTGCCATGCACAAGAAAAAGGCGGAAATAATAAAGGGTAACCACAAATGCAACGTTTGCTCTAGAACGTTCTTCTCTGAGGCAGGGCTCCGAGAGCATATGCAAACCCACCTGGGACCTGTCAAACACTACATGTGTCCCATTTGTGGAGAACGCTTTCCTTCTCTGCTCACTCTCACCGAGCATAAAGTCACTCACAGCAAGAGCCTGGATACTGGCAGTTGTCGTATTTGCAAGTTGCCACTTCAGAGTGAGGAAGACTTCCTGGAGCACTGTCAGATGCATCCGGACTTGCGCAACTCCCTGACTGGTTTTCGCTGTGTGGTCTGCATGCAGACCGTCACGTCTACCTTGGAGCTCAAGATTCACGGCACCTTCCACATGCAGAAAACCGGCACTATGTCCACAAACCACCCCTGCGGGCGCATCACTGTCCCTCACCACCAGCCCCATCAGAGCCATAAGCTGTTCAAGTGTGCGTCCTGTCTGAAGGAGTTCCGCTCCAAGTCGGACCTGGTCAAGCTGGACATTAACGGACTGCCATACGGTCTGTGCGCCACCTGCGTAAGCGCCAGCAAAAGTTCCAGTCCTACCGTCAACGGCGGAAAGCAGCAGCACCATGGGGCGCAAACACCTGCGTCCAGTGCTGCGGGTTGGTGCCAAGGGGAAAGTCTGAGTCCATGTGGTGTAAAAAGAAAGGGGACTGCCTACTCCACATCATCCAATTCATCGATATCATCCACCGTTGCTAAGACACGGTGCTCCAGCTGCAACGTCAAGTTCGAGTCAGAGGCTGAGCTACAGACACATCTTCAGACAGTGCACAGGGACCAAGCAGGAGAGGCCAGCGGCGGTCAGGTTAGGACACCTCAAGGATCCCCGATGTCGAGAGTGAGCCCTTCACAAAGCGAAGAGGTAAGGCGAGACTTCACACACATTTCAGTTGTCCAGAGGTATTTCCCTCAGAGGTTCCCTAGTGCCTTTAATAGCTGTTGGTTAATCAAAATTAACAGTATAAATTGTGGATACGTTTGTTCTACTTATACTGTCTTTGGTTGCTTTTCAGAAGAAAACGTACCAGTGCATAAAGTGCCAGATGGTCTTCCACAGTGAATGGGACATTCAGGTTCATGTGGCCAACCATATGCTAGGTAAGATCGTAAACGGTGTTTTAAAAAATGTCATGTTTCCAAACTATTTAACCATTTCCATTTAAATATTTTCACTATACTTTGATATGAACACCTGATCTTGTTTGTGTACTTAAACTGGAACAATACATCATTAAATAAAACATAAATTCATTTACTCTCGTCTAAATAAGCTGCTTGAAAAAAAAAATTACAGTTGGTGTGTAATGGCCTATACTGGTTATGGTGCATGTTCATTTTGTTGAAGCTATGAAGAGGGTTGGCTGGCTTTAGGTTAGCTCGAGGGTTAGGCTGTGGTTTCAAACTCTTAACTGGAAATTGGAAGGTTTTGAGTTACTGCACCAAGTTGCCAGGTTTAGACCCTTGAGCGGGACCTTTAATTGCTCAGCTCTGTTGTATGACCCTTCGGATAAGTGCAGTAAATATGGACGGTTGGACCGAAGCAGGTAAGGTGGACTGTGGACCTCAAGGGTTCAACGAATGTTTATCAGTTGGAGTTAAACATCGCTCATTTGTAGTTCAGCTGGAAAGTGTTGCTATAGTAGTGTTACAAGTCAGCAAGCCAGATTTCTGGGTCTGTGCTGTGTAGGTAAATAAGATGTGGAATTGTGAGTGGGTGGTTTTATTGGAAATGTTTGTTTTGTTGCCTTGGGCTATTTTCTTGGGTCAGTGAGGTTATCTGGAGAAGCACATTAATGAGGTCAGAGTGGGCTGAAAGGTGATCAAGGCACCACATATGTGAAATATTAAACAACGTATGTTGGGGAGTAATGGACTAGAATTTTGCTGAAGCACTGTGGCATAGAACAAGCACTGATCAATAACATGGTGAGTGTTAATAAGCCATGTAACCGAGTCACTCAGAAATAAGGATTACTGATCATTTTGAGACTTCAGTATCAATGTACTGATTTATAATTGTTGTTTGTTAATTATTAGTTTTGCTTAATACATCATCATGTTGCAGGCAAGACTGCTAGACACAAGTACGAGTCAAGACCAAGTCACGTCAAATCCAAGTCAATATTGAGACCGGGAGTGACCAAGATAAGACTGTGACCAAGTTAAGATTTTTTTAAGCATGCAAGCAAAAGAGAGTAGTAATAATTCACTTGCATTAAGTATGACTGTTTATATATTATGTATCAATAAGTATTACATTTCATCATATATTGTAAAATATAACATTAAATAACATATTGCCTAAACTTATACAACCTAACTTTTGGAAACAAACGCGTTCATTGATTGGATACTGAACGAGACGAGCATTACCTTGTTTTGCAGATTTTATTTAAGCATGTAGAGAAAGGACTCATTTATTCTGTTTGAAAGAATTCAATTGAACATTCAATAACAATAGAAAAAACGTTTCTTTTAGAATTAACTTTACCTCAGGCAGGCAATTCTGGAGTCCACCTTACCCAGACTGAGCCCGAGCTTGGGGCAGAGACGATCCTGCTCGTTTATGGTCTCGGGTCCAGACTTAAGTACTACAAGACTAGTTAGAGCACCTGCTTTATGAGGTTAAAATGAGGATAAGGGTACAGTATTATTGTACACTAATAAACTGTCAGTGAAGGTATAGGTATACCTAATACTATGTCGAGCTAATAATAAGTACTATTAGTTTCCATACTACTGAAAAAGTGCTGAAGTCTTTAGTTCAATTTAGTTCAAATTAACCTTGGAATACACAGACTGATCTTGAGATCTGTTCAGCAAAACGCTCGCTCTGCGGCCACATCAGACCAATGTTCCCATTTCAAAATGGCTAGAAGACAGAGTCCAACTGGCATCGACTGGCATCTGACTGTGCAGCTGAAGCCCGGGTCCTTCTTTGACAGTTTGGGTGGGTGATGGCGGTGGCAAATCTGGACCGGATCGTAATTACCTCACAGACAGCATGTGCCAGAAAAGCAAAGCGGTAAGAGGCGGGAGCAGAGGCCTCATTTGGAAAAGGCTCCAAATGCCTTCTCCCTTGAAAAAAGGGGACACATTCTCCTTTTAATGGCCATCTGCACAGGAGAGGTGAAACGAGAGGCTTGGGGTCATCTCCGCTCAGCTGTCGCCGTTATTAGCGTAGGTAATGGAGCAGGCGCACCGCTCTTAGGGGTGCTGTTGCTTGGCCTCGTGCACCTCGCTTTATGGATGTCGGTTCACCCCGGTAGCTCTATATATAGATGAGGGCAGAAAATAGAAAGAAAAAAACTTTAGAATGCGCCCGGGGAATAATCTGATAGGAGGCTGCCGAACTATTTGCCGTATCACATTGCGTGTGAGGTGTTGATAAGGTCAGATTTCTGGCTAATAGTCCAGAATGTGAGTAGAAAGGGGAAGTGGGGAACCTCCTAATCTTGTTGCTAGGGAGGAATGAGATGTGTTGGCCGGAGCCACTAGGCTCTGTATGCCCTGGGGAGTGAAGAGGCAGTACTGGAGGTCCAGATGGGTCCATGCACATTCGCCGTACAGCTGGCCGTTCCGATCAGGGACTCATTGCGGCATTCCTGTCCATCTGTAGGAAAAAACGAAGGGAAAAAAGCGATTGCCAGTGACCACGGAGCAATTTCGAAGCAAGCCAGAAGACAGCTGGCCGCTCTTTAGTTTGGAGTTTGCTGGCATGGTCAACACACCACTAAAGGCACGCGATGAGCCACCGGAGAGGGGTGGAGAAAGACGGGTGGCGGGATTTATACCTCTCCGAGTGTCCGTGGTCACTAACAGAACTGTCGTTTGCGCCCTTGTTTTTCGAAACTGTTTATTGAGGTCTTTATTGGCTTAGCATGCACACTTCAGTTGTGTTTTCTTTAAGGCTGCGAGGATTAACCAAAACACCACAACACTGTCGGTTCACAGCCCTAACCTGAAAGTTTTTTCCTCTGACGTTATCGCATTTATTATGATGCACAGTGTGTAAACTAAATGTTGGAAAACACAGAATAAACAAGGAGAACCAGGTCGTTTGGAATAATAATTTTAAATTACATAGCTCCGTTTCTAAACTCAAGAACACTTTATGATTGATAGAACACATATTTAAGCAATAGAACCCAGGAAAGAGTGAAATATCACAAATAACGAGCCTAAGGCGAGTGCCGTAGATAATCACAGCCATGATGTTACCATGAGGCTGTATTGCTTTTATACAAAGGTTAAGCCAATCAAATAACCCATGAATCCTAAATAGTTTTTAATATTGATGTTATTTTCTGCCAAATGAGTTGTTGCTATGCAACTGTAACAACTGCCTACCTTGCAGTAGCACAGTATGCAATGAAGTAAGATTAGTTTGAAATACAATGTGCACATGAGCGACAATGAGAAATAAATAGGACTCAAATTAAAAATAGAAATTTCTTAATAATAAACAATATAATTATTTGGGTAATTGCATAGGGTTTGCATATGTTATTTGTTTGTGGGATAAAGCTTGTCCTTACTTAGCAATGTTCCAGCAGAGTGATTCCATTTGGGCCCATTTTTTTTGTATTTTATCATAAGTGTATTCAAAGGGTCTCTATCCGATTCTTTGGTGCATTAAATTATCCTTGTTTGAATGAACCAGACTAAAGTAAACCTAGTTGATTTTAATCGAACCTGTCGAGTGTGAACACCTAACCTGTGACGAGGACGACGTCCTCAAATGGCCAAAAATAAAAATGGGCAACCTATATGTTAGATGCCATAAGTAAACTAAATAACCTAAATAATAATAATCTCTAGCAGTTGAGGTTTGAATCTACAGGTATGGGGGTTTCAGGGGTTAGACTAATGGGAACAGTAGTGCAGTCTTGCAGTCCTAAAGGCATGAACTAGATTGCTTGTAACAAAAACAGTTTATGAAAACAGATAGTCTTGGTTAGAAACAATGTTAGGCAAAATGGGATAAAAAATAATAGCAAGTTAATGAGTTTATGGAGGTTTCTGATGGTTTAAGTAGTGTTTCATTAATATGAATTTAATTAATGAAGGGGCAAAACGATCCGTTCCGAGCTCTTTAATTACTGGTGCACCGTCTAGATTAGGCTGTGGAGTAGATTCTTACTTTCCTTTTGATCTTATCAGCTAATCAATGGCCAGAGTTAGTGCTCCAGCTAAGTCAAGTACGCCTGTCTGACAATTTGTGATACTCACTATATGCCACCTACAAATTCTAGAAAGTGTAAAAATCTCCCAAAGAAAAGCATTGATTAAAATGTCAACCAATTTTTACAGACGCAGAGCAGCTGTGCACATATACCCCTACCCTCCCTGTATCTCTGTGTACATACTATATACTGTACATATACACAACCAAACTCATATGAGGCCATAAGTATTGCGACACATTGGCACATGTAACCAAAAGTATTTGACCAAAAGTATTAGGACACAAACCCATCTGTGGTCAAAAGCATTGGGACGCAAAGCCACATGTGACCAAAAGTATAAGCACACATATCCATATGTGGCTTAAAGTACTAGGACACAAAACCACATGTGGCCAAAAAATATTGGAACACAAAACAACATGTGGCAAAATGTATTAGGACAACAACTCACGTGACAGGAAGTACTGGTACACCAACCTACATTCGCACATTTCAGGCACTGATGCTGTTCCTTCAGGAAATACAGATCTAGTTTAATTTTCAATACGCTTGTAAGCCAAACTCTCTGTAGAAATAATTAAATCTCTGTCAATAATTTCCATGCCTAAGATGATCAAAATCCTGCTGAATCTTGGCCTCAGAATTGGTAAACAAGTCAAACTCTCCTCTAACCAGAGATACACATGAAGGTCTTTTACTGACAGATAAGCCGGAATGAATCCGACAGCACAGCAGCACTTTTGAATCCCCCTGTTTTTTGACAACGACGTGAACCTTGACCCTTAACGCACCATAGGAGCCCGTTTTTCCTCCTCATCCCCCTGCTGGTCCAAAAGCTCTTGCTTGCTTCTCGGTGCCCTGATGTGAGGTTGTCAGTGTAAAAGAAAAGGGTCTAATCGCCCCCTCGAACTCATTCAAAAACCCCTCTTTTTTTCACCAGTGCCCTTTTCTCCCTTCCGAATGACGTGTGCCAAGCATGAATCACGTTCTGAAGGGCAGACGCAAACTTTCACAAGCGCTCTGACCGAACGTTCTAGAAAAGCTGATTTGGAGGGTCACCTCCAGCCAGTCGCTTGATGTGTTTTCCTGCTTTTTTTTTTTTTTCGAGGTAGGAGGGGGTGAAAGTGGCGAGCGCCCAAGCCGAGCGCATGCCCAAACTTCCGCCCGCAGCTCGCAATGAGGGACGGGCCTGGACGGATGGGCAGGAGGTGGCAGGGTGGAGGGGGATAGGGGGCAGAGCAGGGCGCACATTTGCTGTACAGCTGGCCTCTCTGTGTGAGACACAACCGTGGGCTGCTACCAAGCGAGAGGAGAGGCGAAGCAAAGATACGGGAAGAGCACAGACGAGAGATTCAATCCCAGTACCTCGTCCCTGCCTTCTGTTTTTAATCAAATTTGCTTCTTTCTCCAGCCTGCCGTGTTTCACCCCTCCCCTCTGCTGCTGTCTACATCTACATTACATTGCATGCTTCATACAATAAAACAGGACGTGACACGTTCAAGACTGCAGTATCTCCATAATAGTGTTGTCTGTGGATCTTACAATGACCTGTTCTGTGAAACAGAACTGTCATGACCCTGTCTAGAGGAGAGCCATAGCACTTGGATGGTATGATGGATCTGATACTGTAGCTTGATGCCAAAAAAAAGCATTGTTAGACAATATTCCGAACAACACGGCGCACCAGCCAAATGACCAGCTAGAGACTCAGCGAGTGAATGTGAACCGGTTTATGTACTTATAAATTACAGAAAATATACAGGTAGTGGCTGAACAAACAAAGGAATATTACTCAACAGGACGGGCACATACACCTACGAATACCGTTTAAAGCTTATTATAAATAAGTAGAGAAAATTCATGAACGAAAATCATAAACATGATTAACTTGCACAAAAACTTCTCTAAACACATCAATCGGGTATCTGGTCTAAATAAGAAAGTACATGATTAAATCAAGATTGTCAGATCCCATTAGAGAAACAAGTCACCAGATCTGAGGAAACAAGGCCAAAAGAAGCAAATTGGCTCAAACTACAATGAGAGAAAGTGACCACTTGATCAGTGAATAAATTAATAAGAAGAATAAATAGATATTTGTATTTTAGGAATACATGGATTACAGGAATATTTGGGAGAGCGAGAGAGAGAGAGATGGAGAGAAACAGACAGAGGAAGAGAGAGAGGGAGTGAGAGGGAGCTAAGCTAAGGGCAAGCAAACTTGGTAGAGAAACAAGTGTCAGTCTTTGCCGCCTAAACTCCCGCCTCTGCTCGTGGAACCAGAGTGACCACCTGTTTACATCTGGGATCGAGACAGATATCTATTACCTATTATAATTTACTCAAAATTTAAGACCTTGGATGTTAAAACAAAGCACCTGCAGTGTGGTTTCCTCAAAACAGCATCAGTTGTCATTGGTCTCTTTCAAACAGGAGGAAAGCTAATTTCCTAAGACTCAATGCCATACAGTCAGTCTAAAGGGTGTCTGGAAAATGTAGACAGCAAAGCAGTTTACCACAGTTATAACTCATTGTGGTAAAAATGCATATCATAAGACAGTATGGTAGTGACTTTATTTACGAATAAATTCAATCTCTGTTATATATAATCATATTCTGGTTATTTTTTTAAATGAAGACGAGGGAGGGGATAGAGAGTCCGCTAAACAGCTGACTGATATAAGTCATTGATCGGGAAAGTGTGTAATTGCATAATGAAGGATTCTCACTAGACTGCGCAACTAACGGAGGGCCTTTATTAATTGCCAATTATTTAAAAAGTGGTGCGCTGGCACAATTTGCACTCCACACAACCTATGCAGCATGATCAGAGACTGCTTTCTTTCTGCTCCTATTGTTTATCTCTCACTGTCTGCCTCCATGATAACCTTTGAAAGATGAGAATTTGATCATTGATAAAGCCACGTCAGCATTTGAAGGTCAATTTCATGCTCTTGTGTTTTTAAATAATATTTAAAGTACTTCCTTACACTTCTGTATTGTAAAAGCAACTCTGGTCTAGTGATGTGACAGTGCATGGTAATTTCACACTTTAATCACTCACTGACACTGAAAAAACAGAGTTTTGACCAGATCCTGTCTCTGTGATCGGCCGCTACTGCAGCTGGACTTAACAGTAGCAGTAATTATCGGTGTAATGATACACAGTAATTTGTCTACTTAATACTCAAAATACTTAGTGTATATGGGAGAATTATGAATGATTGTGCCCTCTGGTGTTCAGAACATGCAATTGCGCAGGATGGCATTACATTTACATTTACATTTACATTTACTGCATTTAGCAGACGCCCTTACCCAGAGCGACTTACAATTCATACAGTCTTACTGACAATCCAAGCAACTGTGGTAGCTTGGCAGAGGTGGGATTTGAACCCCAGACCCCGGACATATGGTCCGTAGTCCAGTACCCTTAACCACTAGGCCACCACAGTCCCATATTAAAAAAAGAACGCCTGTGACATCGCATTTTCATGACACGTGTCCCTGCCAGTACCAGTAACCAAAAACACCTGCTGGCATACTAAAGTCGGTGAACAATACCAGACAGACTATTAACAGACCTTGCCTGATGTAAGATACAAACCAGAGTGGCTCAGAGATGTAACTCTCTGTTTCGTGTCCCACATCTGGAGATCTGTAAATTAAAAAGTCACAGTTGTGATTTCAGGTTGTTGTGCTTTGGTCTTGTACTGTATATTCACTAGATTACCTGACAAGTGGTAGGTTCCCCTAGTGCTCCTTGGGTTGAAGGTTGGGTCACGTTACCAGACCACAGGTGCCTCCATATTACTGCTCACAAAAATGAGAGGATATTTCAAAATGAAATGTCCCATAATTAAATATCCCCTAATTTTTGTGAGCAGTGTAGAATCATCAGATTTATCAGTACTTGTTTGAACCATGAACAAGAACCTTCACTTGCCCTGTACTAGCTAAATGAACTAAACGAACACTGCGTAACAGACCTTTAGTTCCACCATTTTATTGGTGCCCTTTAAATAATGTGCAAAAAAAAGGAAAGGTTTTTCTTCAAAATACTGTTTTAGAAATTCGTTGCACATTTTGGGACAGAAAGCTCTTAATATTTTATCTTAGTGGTACTTACAATACTGTGCAAAAGTATTAGGTCACCATTACATTTGTGTCTCAATCTTTTTATTAAGATACAATTATGCACACAATTATGCAATTGTGCACACACAAACAAAACGACTTCTGGAGGCCAACGTTTTTAGTTTGATCTTATTCCGGGTCAAGCTTCTTCAACTTGGTAAAAGTTAATGCCACACTAAATGCTTGCCACTGTAACCGATATAAACTGTTTTAATACCGCCTACACATTTCCTGCATTTTCATTATGCATTCTAATAAAGAGATTTAGACATAATTAAATATGGTCATTATAATATAACTAGAAACTAATCTAATGGTGGCCTATGGCAGAGTGCTGTAGTTTGTCTGGACTAAATAGAATCCTTTCTCTAGAAGGATGCCCATATTTCTAGAGTTATTCCATTTAATTGACTCCTTTCTTAACCTCTGTCACTTTATTCGCTCTCCTCTCAGGCCACCAGAGGTGAAAGTGCTTCCTCTGTGCTTCCACTTTGCCATGTTTTATTAATGGTAGGTGGCAAAGAGGGTGCATTACATTAGCAGCGTTAATGTCACGGCTTGTTCTCAAACTGAATGTTCAGAGTTGAGTACGGACTCGTGATGTTAGGCTTTCCAAATGGCCACACATGGGGGAGTGGCGTGAGGGGTCACAGAGTAGCAACACATTTGAATTGAAACCCGCCCAAGACCAAGGTTAGAGAGGAAGTTGGACCTGCAGGACTGGCCTCGTCCCAAACCCCTTAACTCTGAGTGGGTCTCGCTCCCTACGTGGCATCTTTGATGAGTTTGGCAGTTATTTTTTTTCTGTCCGCTGCTCCCAAATGGAGAGGAAAAGAGAAAAGGTCAAGACCTAGACGTCATTCAGACAGATTACTTGAGCTGGCTTTGAAGCGGCAGATCAGACAGTAGGTATAGCTGAGCATTTTGCTGTCTTTTTCCACTAAGTCAGCTCGGGTGCATCAGAGGTAATATTTTGTTGCACGGTATGTGATGTGCTGTGAAGTGAAATTAATGGTTTGTAATCACGTTAACATTCTTATCAGTTTAACATTCTTATTCTTGGGACTGCGGTAGCCTAGTGGTTAAGGTAATGGACTTTGGACCTGACCCAACTGCTACAGTTGGGTTCTTAAGCAAGGTCCTTAATCCACGATTGCTTGAATTGTAAGACTCAGTTGTAATCAGTTGTAAGTCGGTCTGGATAAGTAAATGTTATCACGGAAATAATCAAATCCATTACAAGTTTCCATTGATTGGTGGATTTGGAATGATTTACAATAGGAAAGCTTTATTTGTTTCTAATACAGTACTCAGTAAGTCTCAGATTCTAAATATTGGCTCATACTAATCAGATTCTGGCTTTCTTAAAGTAAGGTTTGGACACATGCCTTTAATGCACTTTCCTCTACAGCTATTGACTATCTGATTAATGTCCATTCACTTTAACAACTTTAACGTTCTCACAAATATAAGTCATTATAACAGGAAATTAAGATCTGTCCCATAACTCCAGATGTTGCAACAGGTGGTCGAATAAAAATACAATTTAACATGTATTTTAACTGCCATAAATATTATTTACATCATACTTTGTTTTATTTACATATTTTTCATTACTTTTTATAACTATTGATTTATGGCATTAAATACTTGCATAAGTAAAAAACTGTGTTACGATCAGTTTTGGTGTCGCTGTTTTTTCTGCCAAGAAAAGACGTGCAATGAAAAAGTATGAACTGTTCTGGAAATTAGTGTTTTTTCCAGTGGACAAATTCCCTTTTGGTTGTGTGCAACCAGAGAGGAAGGTTCATTAAGTTGTCATGTATTTGAACAGTTTGATGGTGGATTTGATGATTGTGAATACAGTTTATATTCATATAACAGAAGAATAAAAAGTGACCATGTTAATGTTCGATTATCATCGATTTTGCTCAATGACCTTTTTCACAAAATGTAATGCAGTCTTAAGGGGGCATTCCTGTAATTTAGTTATTTTATTCACCCCACTAAAAGGCAATAAAGTAAAACAAAACAACTATTGTTGATATTCAATATCAATAGAAAAAAAATCTGTTTATAATTAACGTTATCACAGCCAGACGCATTGGTCTCTACAACAATTTTCGAGTCTACCTCACTCCCAGACAGAGACAAGAACACTACAACACTATGTGTAGCCATGCCAGGTCTGTATCTCAAGCCATTAAAACCGTTAGATCCAAATGGAGAAGTGTTTAATGGACACCATAATGCCAGGACCCATGAGGAACTGGAACCTTGTATTTCCAGTATCCGTGTTCTGCATGCATTTAGCACGTGTGCGCGTGTGTGTACGCTTAATAATGAGGTGTGTTGAGTGGATGGGATGGGACGGCTAAGTGCCAGGCTCATGGACGGCCATGGCAAGGTCAACAGCGCAGGAGAGGCGCAGCTACTGCACCCTTCTCTCCTGCAGCTGAGAGAGGAGAGGGCCAGCCATCTGTCCACTCCTGCCTGCCATACCCGCAGAGCACATACACACACACAAACACACCCACACGCATACACACAGGCTGGCTCGCGGTCACACAATACATGACAAACACAGATGCATGCACGCAGCACGCATGACAACGCACAATAAGCATATGGACGACGGGCATAAACATGCACACAGATATCTTTCATTAGTACCAGACTAATAATCAGTGTCATGCATTTAAGGGGATCAATTAACGCATTTCCAACTCACTTCTCTTTTACTTCTGTAGTGTTTTTGATCACAGACTACAGTTGAGAGACATGAGAGTCAAAGGTGACAATGGCATGGTTATGTAACAGCCGAGTCACAAATTGAAAGGTTTAATTTATTGTGTTTAAGGGTTTATTGTGTTTAATTTATTATGATTGCTTTTAGTGCATTGACTAAAGAATTAAGCATATATTAACTAAATATAGTGTATTTTCTGCAAAATATTAAAACTCAAATATGTTTGGCTGTCTCCTTGCTCGGCAGGTGGAAGTCCCTGGCGAGACGGAAACCAGAGACACTATCAATTCAAATTTATTTCTATAGTGCTTTTTACAACAGAGCATTTCCCCAAAGCAGCTTTACAACTATCTTGGCCCACAGCCCT
>JAUZSU010128930.1:0-17023 GCA_034780255.1 Parotocinclus maculicauda | reverse complement strand
GTAGTTCTTGTTTGTATGTTCGCTATACGTGTAAATCACACAATAAAGGTTTAATAAACATTTAATATGTTACATAGGACGTCCCGTCTTGTAACATAGGGCATGTTCGATAAATCGGACCAGCCGGTTATTAGGACCAAAACCATCGCGTCCTGTTGTGGTCCCATTAACTGGAATCGACTGTACTTCAAAATTAAATATCCCATAATAAAATATCAAAGATATTGGTAATGGTGAGAAACGTTTAGAGTTAATTTGAGAGCTTAGTTTTAATCTCAGCAGTAGATAAACATAATAATAAGGATTTTGACAGATCTCTGAACAATGCGAGTCTTTATGGCAGTGTCTGCTAAAACAAAAGGAAGACAAATGTGAGATTTATGGGAGCCTTTGGGTTCAGAAGACCTGAGAGACATGAGTGTAATTTTTCTTTCCATCAGAGCTTATGGTTGTCTAGGAGACACTACAGATATATACATCTCAAAATGTTCAAAAAATTGTGTAATTTATTATCACACCTTATATTTGGTACTCACTGATGAAACATTACAAACAATCTGCCCATAGTGTCTATACAATGTCTATTCCTTTAGATGTCAGCGAATGAAAAAGTAATTGTAAGCCATAATTAGATTTTGAGTGCAAGTTGACTCCTTGTATGTACAGTCCTGAAGAATATTTAATATTAATCCCATAATGTATAATAGTGTACTTTAATGCTTTAATGCTTAACGTGTGCACAGAGATCCAAGGCATAGAATGTTTAAGGGCTAATTACAAAGCAGTGAAGTCCTGCATGTATTTTCTTACTTGTGTGGAAAAATATGGCTGGCTCCATTTATTTTCCCGCTCTGTTATTTCTGGATAGCGCTCACTCCGGGTAAATAGTGCTGCTCCCTATTGTAAATCTGATGGGCGCAGGTCTTTGGAGTGAGACTCTTTTGAGGAAAAATCAAGATGCTTTTGACAGTTTTTCCATCCTAACAAGAGAGTGGAGGAGAGCGAGACTGTTAATACATAGCCTGGAAGTCTGTGTTTAAATCCGTTCACGGTCATCACTCTCCATAACCCGAGGATGAGAAGAACAGATAAAAGTTTCTTGTTCTTAATGGACAGTGAAATGCAGGCTTGTGATGCGCAGTAACACTGAAAGCTTTATCTCTGCCCAATACTTTCTCTCATCATGCCTTGCAAATCATTATCAGTATTAGAATGCAATCACTCTATATATACGAGCCATTTATCTTAATATAGTTGCATAAATTAGTATAATATGTGCATTGGGAAAATGAAATAATGCATGCTGAACTGTAAAAATATTATTTTATTCATAGAGGTTCTTGCAGGATGGGCCTCTCTGGCGCCACGCTCTCCTTTTATATCAAACGTTTGTCCAAGCCACACAACAGCAGCAAGCTCCACGAGGACCTATGAAGTTTGTGGAGCAGTGTGCTATTCCAGGATAGAGTCAGCGAGCTGGAGAACAGCCTGACTACACTGCTTTACTCAATTTATGAGCACTACTGGGCGTAATTAATCTTTTCTGACACAAAACTTAGATTACAAATTAGATGTTAATCAGATGTAATTCAGGTCAGGACTAAATCTTTGGGGAATATACATATATATATCAGCTGACAGAGCGATAAGGTACGTGTTAACACAGTAAAAAATTTAAACGCTTTCTGATTCGGATGTAGGAAAAACTTCATATTTAATAATGCAGTTGGAAATGTCCTAATGCTGCATGTCTTAAATCATCTGATCATGAATTAGATCATTACTCACAGCCACTTTTAAATACGCCAAAGAACGACATTTAAAGAGTTTAAAATATATTTTACAGCTAAAGGATGCACTAAAGCATTTTGATTTCATCCTGTCCCACTGATCAAATCAGTTACTTTTATTATTTGCCTAAAACATAAATAATTATGAAAGCACAACTTAAGAATTCATAGAAAATATAATTATATTCAGGTAAAGTAATTATTTTTTAAAAGCATTTCTGAAATAAAGACTATTGTAATGACTTTACACAGATCACCTTACGTTTCATAGCTGTCAGACTTTTAAAACTGACAAACAACAACTTTAAATAATAGTAATCCACTGTTACAAATGGTGGAACTACAGTAAATACTGGAAATAAAATTATTGATTGAAAAATATTCATCTAGCCATGATAGTTCAGCCGCAACCATTACAGTAGAATGAGACTTCCCGGGTCCTGTACTGAGTAAACATATTTCTTTTTTTATGTTTCAGAACAGTATGCTGGCTGACCAGAGTGCTTTTCTTTGGAAGGCCTGTTTTCAATAATATGACACCACTCAATTTTTTAAAAGCAGATCAGTATTTTATCTCTATTTCATACTGCACCTATAGGGTCTAACTCGAATTTATTTCAGGTTTTAAGGTTTATTGATCAGCCGTTTGGCTACATCCTGGTAGGCCAGTTCAATCTCTTTATCTGCAGGGCAGGTGTTGATGAACTCGTCTCGTGCATAGGCATTATTCAGGTAGCGCCACACTCCAGCCATGTCTGTGGAAATGTTGTAGTTGCGATACTTCTTGGCTACAACCTGAGAAGGAAAAGGAAAAACAATAAGCGCTTGATACGACAGATCCATATGTAAAACCTTTATCTATTCCTACGAAAATAACATACAAGTCTACTAACGGCTCTGATTCATGCAGGTTCTCTAGTGTATATTGTATGGACTGGTTAACAGGGGATCATTTCGGACACAACAAATGGGTTAACCAGCAACACTGCATGTTATTAACGTGCTAACTTTGGCATCACTAGTAAGAACACATGCAAAAATGTGATAGTAAAATAAGTAAATAACACATTTGTTTTAATTCACCGATTCTCATTGTACAGGAGCAGGACAGTTGTGCAGGATAATGAACCAAAACACGACTCAAAGCTTAGCCAAAAATAATGGAACGCTGAATGACTGACTTTCCTCCACAAACAAGTGACCTAATAAGCATCGACCATTTATGGATGCACTTGAAGACGAAGAAAACCAAACATTAATTCAGTAACAGAGATTTTACACAAGCTTGCGGAGTCTACATCGATCATATGCAACAAAAGGGTTAGGCCAGACATTTTCGATTGCTCGTTTCTCGGCTGTCCCTAACTACTACTACTACTACTACTACTACTACTACTACTACTACTCCTACTAAGAACCTACTGAGGAGGGAGGAAAAAAAATACAAATAAATATTTTTCAGCACTTTTCAATTTCTCGAGGACTATGTGGAATCAGTACAAGGAAGGAGGGAGAAATAAAAATACATTTTTATTTTAAAATAAAATTTATTTAACCTACAATTAAATTAAAGTGAATCTGGAAAAAAAAAAGAACAGAAGAAAATGGTTAGCTCTCCATCGGAGGGCAGATAAAGATAAAAAATATATATATATTTTTTTTTCAATTATTTGAACCATTGGTACTGCGGCGGATGTTAAGAAATACATTTTTTTAAATTTGATCGTCGAAACAAGCAATCAAAAAAGTCTGGCCTTATATACCAAATACACATAAATTCAGAAATGTACCGAAACAAAAATCTTTTTTCAAAGTTACAACTTTTCACTCAAATTGTTATACTGATTTGTAATATAGCATATTATTAAAAAACATTTTGTATTGTATTTGTTAAAAACAAATTAGTTTTATCATACATTTGTCACCTACTCTATGTGAAAATAAATATGACTGAAAGGCAAGTGCTAATTTGATCTTTAACACCATGTTTAAGTTGATATGACAAGAAGAATGACAAAGTAGAAGACATTAAGAACAATTTTAAATGCCAGGCCATGGCATTAGTGATTTGTTCTTACTATCTACTGCCAGTAGGTTTGTAGTCTGAACTTTTTTGATATAAAGGACTCGTTAACATTTGCACCCTGACATGTCTCTGTCTCTAACACTTGTCTCGAAAAAAAAATTAAGCCCAAAAATGAAACTTAAGCTGATGATTCACAGAATGCAACTTAGGAAGTTATAGCCTAAAGTGACTGAACAGCCATATTGCTTATTAGCCATATTTGATTAGCAGCTACTACTAATTACTGTCAACTGGTGCCTACAAAGATTTAAATATAAATGCAAAGCATGATAACGGTAAAAAATATCAGCTGTTTCTGCTGGCATACATACCTAAAATATTACCACAATGTATCCACTGTGTGGCCGCAGAAAAAAATAATATGAATATTGTAAATTGCTTACAAAACCTCACCTGATCATCCCCGTGTTTGCTCCTTCAGACACTATTGTTTTTTATGAGCATTAGCTGAGCCACCGAAAATACTAATCAATTACAATACGGCAGCATCTCCAACACCAACAACATTACACAATTTGGATTAGTTCATCCCCAACTACTAAAGTACAGATGTGAATGTGGCGTTTAAAGTGTTTTGCAAACTGACCTTATGTTGAATATAGCAGGTCAAATATAAATATCTAAATATTAGATATTTATATCTAAATTCAGCGCAGCATTCTTTAAGGCTGTGGGCATTGCATGTTGGTGCCTTTATTTCTTTGAGTTTTTGTAATTAAAGTAAACACTATATTCCTGTGTTAACCATTGTCACTATTTTTTTCTTTGATAGCTTTCTTGTTTAGCTTTTAATATTTGTTCCTTTGTAGTTCCTACTTTAATGGGTTCTAATATTTCTTCCTTAGTATTTTTCTCCTTAGTAATGACATTAGTTATATTGTTTTCATTAGTAGTTCCTTTATAAGTAGTTAAAAATTCTTCCTTTGTAGCTATTTATTTTTTACTTAGCTTTGTGCTATAGTTAGGTATCCATTTAAGAATTGTTCATGCCATACCATTAAGAACTGAAAACATGTATAGAACTTTATATAAATATAAGATTCTCCACTTCATCATGAACATCACTGAACAGTTCTTTGTAAATAGTTCACAATGTATCCACTAGCTGCACACAAAATATATTTTACTGCCCAGGCAAATATTTGGGCTCCTTATTTAAAACCCTGTTTAATCAGAGCACTTATTTGGGATTTTAGCAGATCATGTTTTGTCCGTACACAAACTTGTAGTATTTTCCTTTCAAAGTCCTTGTTTTTCTACATTGTATTTGATTTAGACTAGATTTAGATTTAGATTAGTATTTATACTTGACAGAGTCAGTGTATCGTCCCGCTGCATAAAGCCTTAGCTCAATCCTAATTTCTGCTGTTTTATTCCCAACCATAGCTGTCTGTAGCTCACCTTGACTATGTGGAGTTTTGGCAGCAGGTTGCAATCTGCCAGGGTGAGCTCGTTGCCGTCCAGGAACTTGCGGTTTGAGCTTCTCTCTTCCTCCATGCTGTCTGCGTCTACCTCTTCGGGCAGCGGGCTATTCAAGTATTCATCCAGCTTATTCAGGGCCTTTGTCAAGCTATTCTCCAAAGCTGTCGTAAGCAACATCATATATATTTTTAATTATTATTTAATCAAGCTACTACCTCAACAGCAAAATTAACAAAATGGTTTAAATGCAAATTTTAATGCTTCTATAATTCCATAAATCAATAATTGTACATGTTAAAGTTACAAAAAGCTTAAATACAGCACTGATATTCTTTAAACTTTTTTATTGTAGCTAGAATGTTGGCACACCAACATCTATAATATACTGCATCCATTCATAAAATCAAATGATCTGGTTCGACATGTCTACCTCCATTGGCAACTGGCCGTGAGTTTTTGATGTAAGCTGAGAACTTTGCAAATATGTCAATCCCTGCTGTGTTGGACTCCCTGTGCTTGGCTGCCAGTTTGGGGTATCTAAAACACACATGGAGCAGAAAATAGCATTTTCCATTTCCTTTAGGCAAATATCCACTTTGTGTCATTTAATAATATCTCAGACATATTTCAAAACATAACCTGAGTACTGAGGCTTAAGATTAAACACAGAAGTCTATAAGGTAAGAGACCAGGAGAGAAAGTTACTTACGCCGGTGGTGCCAGAACCTCCTCCAAGAATTCTTCAATCTTGTTGATGTCAGTCTTGACTTCACCATTGTAGGTGAGGAAAGGAGGGTGGGTACCCGGTGCCAGATTGTGCAGGTCAGCTGGTTTCCTAAAGAAAATATCAAATATAATATTAAGCTTGCAAATATCAGAAAATCGAATCTTATTTTCTTGTTGATTAACGCAACATTAGACTTTTGAGTTTTTGCATTTGATTTGAAATTGAAATAAATAAATGTAATAAATGAAAAAAATGTATTCATATAGCGCTTTTTACAATGGTGCATTACAATATTAGAATATCTTAAAAAGCCAATCCCACACTGAGCAAGCCTAGGGTGACAGTAGCAAGGAAAGACCTTGGGAGGACCAAGACTCAAAAAGGGACTCATCCTCCTTGGATGGCCTAGATGATAACTGAAATAGTTAAGTTTGGATTAATAATAAAATAATGCAAATAATAACAAATAAATAATGTAATAGATTTGAGATATTGAGTCCTCAGCAGGAAGTCCTTGGAGGCACATTGTCTTCTGATAACTGAATGATGGAGGGAGTTCCTTACCTCGATGCACTTAATGCACCAAGAGAATCATGTGACATTTTCTTTAACTATGATAAGTAGGTTACGAGAAATCCAATGCGTATCTCACAGTTGTTTATTTAATCAAAGCTAAATAAAATACTGGCCAGCACAGTGGCTAGCGGCTGTTAAATGTGTGAAGTTTGCATGTTGTAACTGTGTCTGTGTGGATTTCCTCTAGGTATTTTGGATTCAGGTTGCTGAGGTTAAGGTTAAGGTAGGTGTGGAATTAGTTAGCTAGAATAATCACTGTGTCTGTAAGTGGTTTCCAAAGATTGTGTGTGTATATGTGTGCATGTGAGAATATGCCCTGCGGGTACTGGCTGCCTGATCAGGGTTGGTTCCCTTGCAACCTGTGATGCTGGATAGGCCTTGTTTTCCCCACAACCCTGAAGTGGATGAAGTAGGTATGGAATGTGATTGATTGATTGAGTGAGTAAATGTGAGTGGACTCTTACCTTTTCAGGTCAACAGTAGTGACGTTGAAGACGACTCCTTTAAGCCAGAGGATCATGAAGAGGCGCTGAGAGAATGGACAATTCCCAATGCTTTCACCATCAATCCCAGCCTGCGAGTCACACAACACAGATAACTGAGTTTATCAAACAATATAAACTCTTATATACTATACTCTAGACTAAAGTTGAGCAAATACATAAGTCAAAAAACATTAAGGATTTCAAAGGTTACTACAGCACAAGCTTGCTTTTCCAAACCTGAGCGAAGCTATGGGTAGCAAAATCAAGCACAACATTGCCCTCTATTGGAATAACGACATATCACATCACTATCGGTTATTAAAAAGTATATAAAGTGATGACAATCTTTTGCATCATTAGCTGAACAAAGATTAACTTGCCACCAAGTCACTGATTTATTTGCTATCAGAGTTTATACATAATGTGGATTTTAAGTGCAAAATTGCAATAAGAATTACAACCCCTAATCAGAAAAGGTGGTATGGAAATTGCAAATAAAAACAGTGTGCTTTGAATTTCATTTCATTGCAGACAGTATGAGCCCAATATATTTATTTTTTTCATATTTAGTTCAACTAAATTGTCAATATACATGTTGTGTATACAAAAGGCACAGGACACCCTTTTATTACCCAGAACAAGGGGAGACATGACATATCTGAATACCCCAGCAAGTAATCGGGGGGGTCTATCTTTTAGGCTATGTCTGACAAAATAGCCGGCATCTTGAAAGCCGGCATACTGAATCAAGATAATTAATTTTTTTCCAATGGGAAGGTGGTCATGTAGCTTATCAAAGAATGGTCTCAGAAGTCAATCAGATTTGCAGTGTCTTGTTGATGTTGTTCATCAACACAGAACATTTGAAACTTTTGGTGTACGAATTAACTATTTTGATGTCTAGGGAACAACCAACACCCAGAATGACCACCAATTTCACACAAAACTGTTGAATCCCTCTTAGCCAAATTCCGAGAAACCGGGACTTTGTACGATAGGCCACAATGAAGAAACCTCAAGAATGGTTTTGGCAACCTTTGCGTTAAGTCTACCGACGTGTCCTGTGACTTTTGACTCACCCTGTACATCCCATCCTGCATCAAGCCTGCACCATATTTCAGTAATACACAGGAGATTAATCAAAATCAACTTATACTACAAAACTGAGTATTAGTAGGGATAGTAATGAGGTCAAATAAATGAAATAATGATGTGATTTTAAACAGGTGATATCAGTAGGTGATGGTAATTATGAATTGTTACAAAAGCAGCATTCAAGTAAGGCTGGGTCTTTGAAGAGCAAAGATGGGCAGAAGATTTCCAGTTTGTCAACAATTGTGTAAGAAAATGATTGAAATGCTTAAAAGCAATGTACCTCATAGAAAGATTGGAAATGATTTACATATTTCAGTGCTCTTTTTAAAATATTTTAAGTGCCATTTGTGAATTTAAATGTACTGTACTGCTTGACAAAGATTTCCCAAGGTAATCCCTTGCTCATGTGTTCATATCAGCTAATGATATGACAGGGTCTTGATGCTGTGCTGTCTGAGAGATCAGAGATCATGGGTCTTCAGTTTAGGCTTTAACATTCCTCCAGATTGAATTGCTTATTGATATTATGCAATATTTCTTTGAGAAATACTGGTTTTAAACATTTTAATAATTTGTTTACAAACTGGAAATCTTCTGCCCATCATCAGGATTACAACCAGCTGTTAATATTACCTGTTAGATATCAAAAGGTTTTTTAAACCTTATACTAAACCTAAACTGCCCAGTCCCAATAAAAGATCTTGTGTCATACTGTCTGCAATGAAATAAATGTAAATGACACTGTATTTGTTGGCATTTTCTATGTTTTGGGGTTGTACAAGAAAAATGCTTATAATTACATATATAATTCATCTTTACAGCAAATAAAATTGCTAAGTAAAGTACGTAACCATTTTATTTGAAAGTATGTTGCAGGAAAAGGTCATATCCTCTGATGGGAACAAACATAGGTCTGCTCATTTGAATAAATCACTACCAAGTTTATTATATATTGAGACCTTACTACAAATGCTACTGGTAATCAAATTGATCTTAAAATAAAATGATATTCAGAACAAGCATATACACAAACTGATGCCAAGTATAGATAATAATATAATAATACTAGATGTACTGTACGTGTGTGTATTGGAGAGATCAGGTGTCTAAAACACTGTTGCATCGGTAGCAGGGGACCTGGAGCTTGTCATGTGACCTGCATGACAACGTGTAGAATGCACTCTGATTCAGTTACCTACTCCATAACCACTATGCAGGACAAACTAATAAGTTAAGATACCACAACAACTATAATATAGTCAATATCATGCAACAATTTATTCATTATTGTAATTTAAACTAAACTAAATCAGAACGTACAATAAATAAGACGATGTTCATCGCTGGGAGTACAAAGATGATTTAAAATGAACCAACAACCATAAGTTAAAATACAAAAGCCTTCTTTTATGAATAACACTCTTAAGGTAATGCAACACATTTCTCCACTCTGAGGTCTCAGCTGTGACAAAGGTATTCCAAAACACAACAACGATTCTCTTTTTAAATAATGTATTTAGTTATGTGGTTTTTTTGCACGGCCCAACTTACAATAAACTCACCCTGACATTTGCCTGTAAAATATATTAGTGCAGGTTTGCTCCTCAGTAATTACTGGCTGGCAAATGAGCTTCAAATCAGAATGTTCCTCCCATCATTTTAAAGCATGGCTGTTTTGGTGTTGACATGCAGCACCTTGTTAACACGGAACAAATTTAGGTTTTCACACAGCCATACACAGAACATTGGTATAAGTTGTATATTTGTGGAACATTCAGTGTATTGTTTTCAGATTAGCAATGTTCTTTCCTTTTTAGTATATTATTAATACAATAATGTAGACTCGTGAACTTTTTTCTGTCCTTAGTCCTTAAGGCTTTTGCTGTTACCCTTGAGTTGTTATAAAAATTAAGGGTATTAGAAATGCTTTTGTAGCCGTTTCCATCTTCATGCTTCTGTGCAATTCCAATGGCTTTGATCAGATTCATGTGCCAGGGCAGGGCACCACTAAAACACACACCTGACATGTTGGAAAGTTATGCTGGACCACATGGGTATAAGTATATATACTTATATACATATATACGTATACTTTATACGCATATTTTGGAAAAACCTGCAACATTCTGACGAACAACTAAACTAAAAGATGTATCAGTTTCCTAAAGTTGAGGTAATGGTTAGGTGTAGGAAAGGAATTAATTAAAAACTATATTAATATTATGTCAGTGGAAAGCCCACAATAATGGAAAGAAAAACATGCATGTGTGATTGTGGTGTGAACACATCATTAATCGTTCGCTTTTCCACCTGCTCCTCTCTCAGTGGAGTTTAAACGCTAGTACATCACAAGTCCAAAACTAAATTTAACCTTTAGCCTCGGTAAACAGTAGTTTATAAACAAATATAAATCACAGGACTTCTCTTTATAACAAAGTAACAGCTCAACTGAATTTGACTGTCGTGGACTTTCCTCCACAGGCACCTGATTTAAACCCCATCAAACATTTATGGGAGTCGAATTGTTGTATAGTGAACATGAAGTCAAGCCGTCGATCATATCGCAACATGCCATTTACAATACAGTAAAGTAATTCTATAATAGCATGGATAATCAGATTTTACACAAACTCCTGAACTCTGTGCCAGCTTGAGTGCATGCTGTCCATAGAGCCAAAGGGAAACACATTAAATACTAAATTCAAAATATATTTTTGTAATATATAACTTTTCACTTAATTCATTATGCTGGTTGATCACTGATTCATCAATTTCCAAACCTGCTTAATCCAATTCAGGGTTTCATGTAGACAGGTGAAACCAGCAGTAAGGTGTGACCCATCCCTGTACAGGGCACCAATCCAGCACAGGGTGCACACACACACATGCTCATTAATCCTGGGATACTTTATATGCACCTCTTAATATGTCTTTGGAATGTGGGAGAAAACCATATGCTGATTATTTAATCTGAAATGCAAATCATTTTTCTACCGGCCTGAGACTTTTGACCCAAATTATATTTGTTGCTGAGGAACAATTGCATTCCAACTTTCAAGAAGTAGCCTGAATTAAACTACCTCTAGCATTGTCATAATATATATTATGATTATTACTATTATTATTTTTTTTTCCTCTTACCTTAACAAACAGTTCAATATCAGGCTCCTGGCCCCCTCCCTTTAACTTTAGATCTGCCATACAGAAAATGTATCTTGATCCAAAATAATAAGACAAATCCAACTTAATGAAATTCTTAATCTTGACCCTCACATCTTCTTACTTTGTCCAGACAGTCACTCCTGAGCTAGTCTGTTAAGTCTTCATTCAGATAGCTTGTGATATGAGAGATGGCTTTTCTTCTCTGTCACACAAACCTGTATGCATTAAAGAGAGCGAAGGGATACGGTGTGCAGCTTTTATGGGTGGAGCTTTCCCTTATTCAAAACATGTTATGCACCTGACAGGAAAAAGCAATATTACAAACAAAGCTAGTGCAATAGAAAAACCTGAAAGATGATTCCAGACTTGAAGTGTTTCTCAGCAGTGGATCGCCTCAAGTGATTAAGTGGAATTTACATTGGACTCTTATTTTGCAAATGTGCTCTTATGTGTACAAGGACCTCGAACACACAACACCCCATGTGTAACTGTAGCACAGTCATGGACCAAGAGTAGAGGAATGAGCTACATCAATTTTTAATTGGACTCGACACACACTGTGACAACCAATGGTTGGCTATATTTAATCAGCCTTGGAAGCCCAAGGGAACAAGATTCCATTTTAAATGTTTAATGAGTTGGCTTTGGTTTTATAGTGAGATTACTTTTTCAGGGCTTTTTTTTTGTTTTTGGAAAAGTTGCATATGAAGGAAAAATATCTAGTTCCCCACAATAATTGAGAAAATATGTGGCATTTCATTTATAACTATTTATTTTTAGATAGACTTTTATATAGATACAACATTTTTTAGTAACAGCACATTATGGCCAGCTCTGCTTTGTAGGTACATTGGATCTCCATTTTTGGTCTTTTATTATTATTATTACTGACTGTAGCTGCTATGTGCATTTTAAGATACCCCCCAGCCCCACTTATCCATCGATGGAAATGTAACACTACAGGATCACAGCTGAGCAAATATTATACTTTATAGAATCCCTCTGCACCTACTGTGACCCTCAGCAGGAAGCAGCAGATGAAAATTGAGACCGAAAAAGTCTCTCTGCATGTAAAATGACTTTCTGCATATTCCATTTATAGGACAACTGCATCCTCTGATGGTAGAGTAATGACACTACACTTTACAGATTAGACCAATAAACATGAGTTAAAAAGAAACAATTTTATTCTGCATAATGGAACTCGAAATTACTATACTGAAACACACTATTTGCTCTATTTCAGTGATTAAATCATCCACAGGTAGTCCACAGTCAGAATATGCAGTTAGATATTTTATCTGGCTTCACCAGAGGAACATATTGAGTTAAGTTGAGAAACTCTTCAGACCATTTCACATGATTTCAGTATGTTAAGGGCTTGTGATATAAAATCAGGTTTCCTCCCATCAATCTGCATTCAATACCCCATAAAGTGAAAACAGCAATTTTAGAAAAATTTGAATAGAATAGAAAAAGTTTTTCCCATCATTCTGCACCCAGTACACCAAAATGACTGTGAGACTGTAAAATTGTTTCCAGATATATTAAAATTTCACATGGACATAAGTATTCAGGGATATTAAGAGGGGCTCACATTTGTCTTTGAGATGTTTCTACACCATGACTGGAGTCCACATCAGCTGATTATTTCTAGGAAATAATTTCAAAATTTATAGAAAATTACTTGGAAAGCTACACACCTGCCTGTAGAGCTCAGGGACACGATTGTGTATAGACACAAATTTTTAAATAGCTACAAAAATCTCTGCTGCACAAATTGTTCCCAAGAGCACAGTAGCCTCTATAATTCCTAAATGGAAGAAGTTTGGAACAGCCAGGACTCTCCCTAGTGCTGGTGGCCCCAGCCAACTAAGTTATCAGGGAAGAAGGTAGGAAAGGTGACCAAGAACCCAGTGGACACTCTGGTTAAGTTCCAAATATCTGTATACAGATGAAAGAAACTTTACCCATCACTGCAGCACTCTACCAATCAGGGCTTTTTGGCCAGACAGAAGATTCCAATCAGCAAAAGACACATGAAATCCCACCTGCAGTTTTCAAAAAAATAGACCGTCCCCAGCCAACCTGACCGAGCTTAAGAGAATCTGTAGAGAAGGGTGGCAGAAAATCCCCAAATCCAGGTGTGCAAACCTTTTGGCAATATATCCAAGAAGTCTGGAGGCTGTAATCGCTACCAAAAGTACTTCAACATATAATTACTGAGTAAAATGTCTGAATAATTATGTCAATGCGATATTTTAGTTTTCCTTTTCAATAAATCTGCAAACAAATTCTAAAATTCTGTTCTTACTTTGTCACTATGGTGTACTGGATGCAGAATGATAGGGGAAATTGTGATTTTTGTTGTTGTTTGTTTGAAGACTTTCCGAATGCATTGTATATAACATTTTACATGCTACATTTGTGTCTCTCAGTTTATGCATATTCTACAGTGGCACAGCATTGCCTCTTCCTTACCACTGGATAACATTCCTTTACGTTATAACACACATTCTTACTAGTTACACTGTTACTTATAGTGTTCTGTCATTTGCACTACAACTGTCAATGTTTTACTGCCATCTTGCTTTGTTCTATCTTGATTGCCACAGCACGGCTCAGTCCACTATTGCTATTTGGACAGCTGGTTAAATGCCAGCCGCATTTTTATTGTCTTTGCACTTGTACTATGCACAAAATCAATAAAATTAAAATGTAATCTAATTCAACCTTTGACAAGACACTAATCAGCATTTCTATCTGCATATAGTAGATTTTTGGCAAGATTGCATACATACATTTTGAAAATGGGGGGGGTTCATGTTGAGGTACGGGTACGGATTCCAGATCTGGCAACATGTTTATTATTAACCTTCTATGGTTCACTGATGTATGCTGATGCTTGATTACAAGTTTCCGCTTTTGCCCACATTGGGTTGCTAGGGTGGATATATCGTACCTTTCTCTTTTTGTAAGGGCCCTTTTTCCAAACTTATGCTGTATTCAATTGAATAACTTTTGTTGCTTTATTGTATATTCGGGCTTCATTTGTACTGTATGATAATTTTCAAAATTTTAATAAATAGAGGTATAATAAAAAAAAGTTACCCCACCACAATGTCCAAAGAACTGCAGACCTCACTTGCCTCAGCTATGGTGAGAGTTCATGCCTTCACCATCAGTAAGAGACTGGGCAAAATGGCCCAGACTCAGCAACCTGAGGCTTTCATCACTATTTCTGGTGATTTTAATCATATCACCCTGGACTCACTACACACTGCTTTCTACCAGTATATACTATGTATGACTGTCCCATTAGGAAAAACAGAACAATTGATTTTGTCGTGGGGTTTGAAAGGCTGACAGAATAATTTTCACGAAATGATCGAGGCCGAGTCCAAAATCTGAGGAGAAATAAGCATTTATTTAGTTACATTCATGAATGAACCAAACACATGAGGAATACCTCGTCCCGGAAACACAAACCTTCTGTACTCGGAGGCCCTATTTTAAATGCCTCTAATAAATCTAAGCGCATCCTTTGGGAGAATACTTAGCCAATTAACTTAATTCGTATTATCTTGAGCACACATTACATTTAACCAACAGGTGTCATACATTCATTATTTTTAGAGACCTTCCGCACATAATTTATCTAATTTTCTATGGTTACTGGCATAGAAACGCAGTATCTTTCCCAAGGTTAGCTGGACCTTCTCTCTGCTTTTACAGAAAAAATCATCCAAATTATTTTGCCCATATAGGTTTCATATTAATCCCATAATTTACTTATTTAAACATCTATTACTTTGCCAGCATCAAATATTCCACAATTTCCTTTACACAAACGTGAAGGATGCATATACTGCCACACCCCTGCCCTCATTGGGAAAATCTGACCACAACCTGGTCTACCTGCAGCCACAGTACAAGCCCCGGATTCAAAAACAACCTGTAAATACACGTTCCTTCAGGAAAAGGTCTCCTGGTGCTGAGGCAGCTCTCAGGGACTGTTTTCAGTTCACTGACTGTATTGCTGTAGTCCTATGGGGGAGGACATTGAGGGGATTACACATGCATGACGGACTACATGAACATTTGCACGGATGTCGTTGTTCCTGTGAAAACTGTACACTGCTTTACTAACAATAACAATAAGCCCTTGTGACACCACCACATAAGGGGACCTGTGAAATACCTAGGTTTGATAATTAACACTAACAAGTTTTAGTTAGTGTTCTTTAGGTTACCCCACAGAAATTTAAGTCCTTAATTTCTTTTGACTTCTCACTGGGATATTATATAAGGAGTTGTGACCTCATCTTATTTATGATGTTTTAATTATGTTTTGTTTAGTCTTGTTTTGTTTTCTGTATAGTCTTGTTTTGAAAATGTTCCCTGGGTATTCCTATGGGGGAGGCGAATTGACTCTTATTTTGAAAGTGCTCTGGTTTGGGAACAAGGAGAAAAGTGGGGTGGCCATTTTTATGGAGAGTGAGTTTGGGGAAGATAGGCCTAGGCTTTTGCTGCTCCAGCCCTAATAATCAGATTCTTCTTTTTCTTTTTTTTTTCATCTTCGTTCTTGAATATTTGATCCCCTTTTTTACTGTGGAGATACCTCGAGGAACTGGGTGAGCTTGTTCTTGTTTTTTTGGATTATTTCTTTTTTTCATTGTTGGGCCCTGTTTTGGATTTTTGATTTTTAAGGACTTTGGGACTTCACTCTATTGGATTATGGTGACAGTTTAATATATATATTTTTTTTCTTCTTTTTTTTTATCCAATCGAGATAATTGATGGACTTTAGTCTGTAGTGTACCTAATGGACTTCTGCAGCAGGTTTTATACTTACCTGTTTCTCTTGCTATAATTTGGCTGAAGCTATGTTGATTCTGCTGTTTTCTGCTGAAGTTAGTGTATTGGGGGGTTAGGGAAATATTTAGTAAAACCTCATTGGTATAAGCTCTGTGTTATTCTGTGTTTCAAGTTTCATGTTTATTTGTCATGTGCACAGCATGTCAGGACATTTATGCATTGAAATGCTTATGGTGAGGCTTATGGTGAGGCTCATGATAATTAGTGATTAGTGTCTGAACCACATTAGTGTCTGAATTTATTAGTAACTGCTGAGTTTAGTCAGATTGTTACAGATGGTGGCCAATATGGGGACACTAATAATATATATGTGGTAATATTTATATGTATTCTTCAGTATCTTTATTAAATAGCAGTTAATTATGGATTCATGTAAGCTCCAGTTATCAGACCAGGCTGTTTGCCAAGGGGAAACAGATCTTAGCTTAGAAAGGGGTGGTGTTACAGAGTCCCCTTCCTTTATCCCTGGGCCTGGTGTCATTTATTGAAATCCTGTTCCTGTGGCCGAAATCAGTTAATTACTTGATGAGTTGTACCTCAATAGCGAAACTGGAGAAAGTGATGAGGACGAACAAACATCTCGTAAACCTGTGGGGGGTATTATCAACTGTCTTGAGTCTGAAGTGGCAGGCCTGTCCCAATCAGTTCTTTCTTTGAAAACTGAAATGAAGAACTTACAGGATGATCTGCTAACAGCCAGTGAAAGTGCAACAAACCGAGAAGTAATGCTCAGAGAAAGTATGGATCAGCGGTTTGAGGCTCTGGAAGAACTAATTAAAAGGTCCCTAAATCAACTCGAGCA
>JAUZSU010128920.1:0-17023 GCA_034780255.1 Parotocinclus maculicauda | reverse complement strand
ACACACACTTAGCTTCCACTGTTTGGCCAATCACATTACAGCAACATGCATTTAGGCATGTAGATATGGTCAAGACGACCTGTTGAAGTTTAAAATCGAGGATCAGATGGGGTAAGAAACGTGATTTAAGATGATTTTGAGGATACCACTCACACGGACTCAACAAGACTGGACAACAGAAGATTGGGAAACATTGCCCGGTTTCTGCTACAACCGTCAAATGATAGGATCAGAATTTGGTGTAAACAACATGAAAACGTGCTCAGGAACCATCCTCCCTTATATCAAGGAAGCTGCTGCCAGTGTAATGGTGTGGGTGATATTTTGGCACACTTTGGAGCCATAAAACCCAATTGACCATTGTTTAAACACCACAGCCTACCTGAATATTGTTGCTGACCATGTCCGCACCTTCTGATATCCTCTTCCAATGGGACAACGCTTTAGGTCACAAAGCTTAAATCATCTCAAACTGGTTTCTTGGACATTGAAATTGGCATGGAATTCATGGTACTCCAATGGCTTTCACAGTGACCAGGTTTCAATCTAATACAGCACGTTGAATGTGCAGCCAACAAATCTGTGGCAAATACGTGATGCTATCATGTTAACGAAGCAGTTCAGGCACAAGGGATTCCAAACCAGTACTAGCAATGTGTACTTAATGAAGTAGTCGGAGAGTATATGTTTACATTGTTTGATTACACAAAGCTAATATTTCTTCCTTACTAATTGAGTGTGACACGTTACAACACGCATATATTCCCATGTAATACATCATCTGCTGTATGTGTAACAGTGCTCCTGTTCGTGCAGCTGCCCGAGATGCATTATGTATCTTTAGTTGATTAAACATCCTGTTCATGTTCTGCAACCACAACAAATATGTCCACAGTATACAGGTTTGTAGACACTAATGGATCAGCTATCTAAGCAGAAAAAAAGACCAGGACAAACTAGTGCATTTTGTTGACATAATGCTGTGCTGAATAGTACGAGACCTGTTAGATGTCCCTTGGAGCAATTAAGCAAATGGAAGAACACTAAACCTGATTTCAAGGTAATGGTAGCCCCCGGGCATTAATTTGTAAAAGGATATTTGGAAAGAGCAGCCTGGCCGCACTCATGGTAGCAGGGTGAATCTTTAAAATATTTAAACTACGCAGTGACTCGGGTTTATGTAAAATATTTTGCATACCGCTGCCTAGTTGTGCTGAGCACACACACTGAGTTTTTACCATATAAGTACATGGATAAACCTCTGACCATCCCATGATTATTTAAGCCAGATAAATACTATAAGGAATAAATTAAATGTCCAGATAAAGTTCAGCTTTGTATCTTTGTATTTGTAAATTAAACTTCTTATTATTGGTCTTACCTTAACGTGTCGCACAATTCCACACTATTTAAACCCTAAGTGTAAATATTTTTAAATAAAATTCTTTATTTTCACGCAAGATGAACAGAACAGTATATTTAATACTGCAATTGAATACAATGTATGTATATCTCTTTTTAAAACTGTCCATTTCATGTAGGGTATATTCTTCATTTTTTGTTACTGCACAACACTTTATTGATGTTTATTTCTTTTACTATTCTTTTATTATCTTTCTATCACTAATTTAATCTTGTTGTGTGCTTTTGTTGGAACTGTGCTGCTGTAACACACACATTTCCCTTGGAATTAATAAAGTAATCTATCTATCTATCTTTATAATGTGAATAACAATTTTACTAGTAATAGTATAACGTGTAACCAATAAAATTGTTCTAGAAATTAACCCAATACCATAATTTTACTATTAGTCTATTTTTTTTTACGAACCTGCTAATAAAGTGTTTGTTTCTTATGAATATTCTCTAATGTATTAGTTCCCAAACTCACTTGCTTACTGTTGTCCACTGACAGATTATGTGTCATTTTGTGACTCTGATAGATAGATACCTTATTGATACTGGAAGAAATTAAAGAATCTGGTGTTCAGAAATTAAAGTGTTAGCATCTAGAAAAGCTATTCAAATGGTTTTATTGTTTTGTATTATTTCACCTTGTTATTATTAAAACTTGCTTGATTATGTATAACGCTGTCTACTTAATCCATTCAGTTTAGTATATGGTACATCCTAAAAACTAAAATATGTTAATAAAAGCAACAACATTTGGCAGCTTTATCAGGATGACAATTTGACCCTTCCACAGTCCAAAGAGGCTTGATCAGGAACGGTCTTCATGGGAGGCACTAAATGCTGAACTTTGCTAGCAAAAGCCATTTTATGCTGAAAGTTGGTATTTTCTAAAAGAGCTTTATAAAAAAAAATCATATATGTTCATTATACCATTGCTAAAACAACAATGCAGGCCTAAGGCTTTTGCACAGTACTGTACATAGAACAATAAACAAAAAGCAACGAATAGCAGGACCTTGCACGTGTTCAATGTAATACTGTGTTCATACACAGTACATCATAAAATAAATCTTTCAAGAACTAAACCTTTAAAAAGAAATGTGAGAATTCCAAACAGAAGAAAAGACATGAAATGGAAGTTCTATGGAGGTGACTAAGAGTACTCACTGCTGGAGGTGGACATGCGGCGCTGGTTGGAGGCAGCTGAAGGTGCGCTGGTGCTTGGGGGAGGTGTAGGAGTTTGTGCTGGGAGAGGTGGAGGAGGAGGTGGAGGTGGTGTGGGTGCAACAGGTAGGGGTGGTGGAGGAGGAGGTGCAGGAATATCCCCATTTACACCCGTTCCGTTCTCCACTGCGGGAGAGGCACCAGCTGGGTTCTCCAACAGCATCGAACCCTGCAAGAAACAGAAAGCCACTGGATTAAGGTTAAATCGCTCCAAAATAAACCAGGAAAACTTCTTTTGAGCGAAGTTTCACAAAGCATTTCTGTAAGTTGCTCTGGATAAGCCAGTCTCCTTTATATCTAAAAATAACTTATTCACTGTATTATAATAGTGGTTTGCTATCCAGGCACTGTGTTTGGGTCATGGCAGTGACTTCCAGGCTGGTTGGGCAATGCAACAGTGACCCTGCTAAGGACTGGTGTTCCTGTTCATGGTACATGTCTGCATGTGCCCCATTTACTTCAACATCCAACATATGTCAAGGGTCTTCTTATTGCATAACTGTCAGGTAACTGTAACTTTTTTCACTTTGTGATGCTCAATCTAGCCTAAAGGTGCTAGTAGGGTAAGTGAAGTTCTTCTGTTCATTTACAAATCATTTACATAGACTTCTTAAAAAATAAGTAATTATGGATTCACTCAATGAGAAAGAAACATTGTTTTCTATTACAAACTAATTCATGCAATAAAATTTGTTGGCTATTGTGGGGTATTATGAGATTAAAGCAATGATAAATATCATGCACATGACTAAATTCATTGTAATAATACTAATATTAGTCCCCTTGTAGTGCAGGGCATCTTTACAGATTCAAAATGTATTTGTTTATTTTAATACAAAAAATATTAATTATTTAATTAAGTAGTCTCAAACTGGGTAACTAGTTCATCCACAGGGTAACACTGTAGCTAAGACCTTAAACATTTTACTAGAGTACTAAAGCTATGTAATGATGACCCGATAACTTGCATGAATAAGCAGACATCTGCTGTGCCAAACAGCCACAATCCAGCACACTCCTGACCTCAAGGGACTATCATTTACCCGGTCAGTCCCTCCAGCTGTCTCAGTATTCATTAGAACAGCCCCTCCCATCCCTCCCCCCTTCTTGTGGCGCGTGCCCCCACAGCCCCCACTTTTGGGCACGTGCCAGACGCATGTGTGTTATTCCCTCCCCTACAATAATTACACCCACCCCATCCCACCCTACCCTCTTTCCATATGGTCCGTTTAATGTCATGATCCATGTAGCTGCTAATAGGTCTTTACCCAAGAGACACGTCAAGTGCCATCTGGTCTACTGGAGAGAGTGGGCTCCCTACTGGGTGTCTAATTGGCTCAATAAAGATTACATCTAAATAGTGGATAGTGTGTGTACTGGAATGATCCACTAGTTCTTAATGGGTTTTCATGACTGTGACAAACGGCACAAATTAGTCAAACAAATACTGATATTTACTAATCATTTATAGTTATAATCTGCATTGTTAGACAGAGGTTCACAATATGAACTGATTTTTGCTGATATTAAAAACTAGAGCAAACATTTGCTTACGAAGTCCATATCCTTTAGGAATACAACACAGTGTTCTCAATTTGTGAAATTCCTCCATTTAATTTAAATGGGCTTCCTCACACACCATCATTTTTTGACACTATATGCTGTACTGTGCAAAAGGCTTAGGACACCAGAATTATTATACCATTGGTTGAAATTTGTATGCACTGCGGTATTAAACAACAACAAAAAACCCAGCTTGTACAGGCTACAGTGGGAAGTATTTAGTGTGACCTCCAGTACACTTGAGCAACAGCAGCATCTGACATCTCAATGTCAAGTCGACCCTCCTACAGTCTAAAGAAGATTTTTGGGTCAAATCATTGTCAATGTTACATGTGGTCTTCCATGGCTAAAACAAATCTAAAGGTGGCCTAAGACTTTTGCACAAGTGTAGTTCCCAAATGCTAACACCTATGATGATTACACCATACTCATTAATTAAATTGAAAGTTAGTAGTGGCAGCTTGTTAGTGTCAGGATGTAAACTTACAATCTTCTGATTAGTAGTCCAAGGTCTTAACGCTGATTTTATTCATAAATTACTTTGGTACATCAGAACTAATTTAGTCACTGTGTGATGTACCGGGTAATTCACTACCCTAGCACTATAGTGACTACCAGTCTTGTGGAGAGAGGGAGCCCTGCCCAGGATATGAAACTGTTGTTTTCAGCAGCTGGCTCTTACCTCTGAGCCACAGGAGCTGCAGTACTAACCTGTGTCTTACATAACTGATACACTCTCAAATAGGCAATGTAATTTATTCCATGAATAAAAATAAAGAGTATATATAGTCTACTGCGTGTCTCCCAAAAATCCATGGTAAGTGTTACATAACTCCAGCAACATTTGCATACAGGGCACAGCACTCGCTTTCTATTGAGGCACCTGGGCGTGGTTCCCTTTTGATGACAAATATAAAAGCGCAAGGCCACAACTGTCAATGTTATATCACAAGATAAAAGACTAAGCTAATAGTTCAGTGTTTATCAGGCCATGCAATGGATATGCGCTTTAAAGCCAGTCTGCCAGCACTGGGCCACTCCCAGCATGGACTTGCGGTGTAATGTAGCAGGTAAGGGGTATGAGCTAGGCTGATAATAACAGCTCTATTAATACATAACATGATCAACATTTGGTTGCCATGTTTATACTGCAAAATACAAGCAGAGTCTGTCAACCAGTATTTGGCACAAAAGTAAGGTATTGTAGTCAGCTCATTTGGAAACGACTAAACCCAAGTACTGATATAACCAATATGCCAATTCTGACAAATCATTCTTAGTTAACGTAAAATATTTAGACCCCCAAGCAACATTTACAAATCTATTCTATTTAGAAAGCTAAGTAGTAATGACTTATGTACCTCCTCATTAGGTGCCATGGCTGTGCTGGGGTTCGTGTCTGTGGTGTCGTTGCCCAGGGTCTTGTAATAGTCTCCAGTGCTGGGCTGCTTGCTGAAGCTTCGCGATTTCCTGTTGGAATCCACCCGCCTTAGTCTGTCTGGGTTAGGGAAAGACTCCCCTGCTGGCAACTGATTTCGAAAGATAAAAGTATACAGGATTTAGTGCATGACCAGAATCAGCGGGATTTGTAACTTTCATATCCTTATATCAACATTTTAATGTATACAGTGGCCACTTAAGTTTTCCCAATGCACAAATAATCATTTCTCATCAATAGACCTGGAAGGACTAGATTTCAGAGAGTGGCGTTTCCATTCTCAAAGTTAAAGAACAGCTTTAGAAGGTGTGGTTGGGCAGCAAAATCACCAAATCATGTAACCGTGTACACCACACCCCAATATGGGCTTGTGCATCATTGGTTAAAGCTATATACACGCCTACATTTCCTGTTAATTCTTATATATTTTGAACAAAATGGAATGCTGGATAAATCTCCAGAAGCTTTCTCCTCACACCGAAATGCCACAAACTGTTTGTATATCAGTGTTTTTGTTGTATATATTAACAGTGTAAAAGTTTGTATGAAACAGGTTAAAAAAAAAAAAAACTTTGATTGGAGGTAAAAAAACTGAACAGCAGACCCATTTTAAATCACTTCAGAGAGAAAAACAGAATCTTCAACCATATTTGAAATTGATATTTAATTCTCATGCTATATAGATGTGCTAAATCTACTGGTACTTTTGTTGATGCGCACTGTGCAGCAGTCGCTGTTACTATTCAATATTACTCTAAATACTGCTGATATCCACAGTCATACTTCAATGTGAAATATTTTAATTCACATATTTAGTCTAATATAAATGTTAAATTCACACAAATATGAGAAACTTCTATTATCATAAATAAATGTAATTGTTTAAAATGTAGATTTTATGAAAGTATATGGGCAATCTTACAGTTACATTCATACACAATTCTATACTTGCATATAATAACTATAACACTGCACTTTCATACAAATGGTCCAAATTAACCATCTAATAGGATATTTCTTAGTTTAGCTGGAAAGAAAAATTAAGTGGTTTTATCCAGGACAATCAACTTCAATATCTCATGGTTCAATATCTCATAATTCTCTCACCTCATCCTAGACCCTGTGATCTTCTGCACTGGATTGCTAAAGTTCTATCTATTCATCAAATGTCCCACATCTATAATTATACACGCAAACAAAGCAAAGAATGTTGTGCCAGGGGAAAAAACATGCTCATATAACTTAACTATACATGAAACACACCTTTAATTGTTAGACACTACATAATTTAGTAAGATCATTAGTATGATGGAGAATTTGTTATAGGTCTAAAACAACCTAAACCCAAATGCAGTATACATAGTCAGCTCCAGAGTTGCTGAAAAATATAGGAATCCAAAATTTTAACAAAGTACATAAATTCTAAAAATTACAAATTGGTATTTACTCAGTAAGTAGTCTGAGACAATTTCCCAATACAGAATCATTCAGGGTGCTTTCATGTATATTCTCTTCTTCAGCTGTACCCACAGATTTTTTATTTTATTTTATTTTTTTTTACGTCAGACGACTTTAATGACCAAATGAAAAGCTTCATTCAGTGTCAAAACATATTTGGTGTTCACTGGTCTCCAACCACTGATCGTTGCATCCTCCACCATACTTAATAGTGAGGATTATGGTAAATACTGTATAACGATGTGTCTTTTCAAGCCACACCCACTTTGTTGCCAAAAGACTTTTCTTTCATCTGAATATACCAAATGGCAGTCAAAGTTTCATTGGCATTTAGGATCTTGTGATTAGCTGAAAGTAAATGGAGCTTGCATCTAACTGTAGAATTCTAGAATATAACTTAGCTTATAGCTCATCTTCTTTCAACTTTATTTTTCAGGCACATATCCCTGTTCACAGGCATCAACGGCAGTCAGCCCTTTTTTTCCTCATTTCTAAAATTTGTGTTTTCAATTTTGGACCATTTGATGACCAGTGAAAATTGGAAGCCAGAATTATTTTTTGTTGTTGTTTTAATAGTGATATAACGGCCATATATTATACACCCCAAATTTTCAGACTGAGATTAGTCACTAAAATAATGCTTTTTCACTCATATTAATTTCAGTGTTTGCACATCTTAGGCTTTTCGCCCTGTTTTCTTTTGAAAAAGTGGCTTTTTGGCTGCTTCTCTTCCAAATAAGACCATTTCAAGCTTCTTCAAATAGTAGAAGGGCCGACTAGGCATTATGATGAAGCCATATGCTGCTATTGCTCAAGTGTATGGGGAAGCCACAGTAACAACTTTCCACTGTAAGCTATAAAGTGTTTTGGGTTATTTTTTTTTTTCAGTTTTTAATGCTCCATACACATTCTGTATTTTTCAGGTTATAACTGACTGAGAAATAATTATATATGGTCATTTTGCATAGTACTACTGTATGTATGTGTATATATATATATATATATATATATATATATACACATAGAGAGAGAGAGAGAGAGAGAGAGAGAGAGAGAACAACATTACAAATTACATTAATATGCATGACTATTTGTACACTAAAGGGTAAAAAGCTAACCCTGTCCATGTACCAAAAAGTCCTATTTTTCATTCACACATTGAGGGCATGTTGGGGTTTGTGCATTGGGTTTGGCATACGTTGTAAAATGGTTTACAAATGTCAAGCTGAACAGGTTTAAAGAGTAGGTGTGCAGAGAGATCTTTACAGACATGGACATTTCCATGTTCTCCACAAAAATGCAGCAATGCTTTTCCTGATCTCTGAACATTTGCAAGAACAATGCAAAAACCCAAGATTTGCATACTTAAAATCACTTTACACAAAAGGCAAACCTTCATTCCCATGAAATGCTCTAAACATCACCTCAAGTGTTGGACATATATGGTGAAGCATTCATTACTATGCATAATAAAAAATGTAACAGAATAATTCGGTGAAACAGGTGACAGATGGATTTACTCGTATGAATGCCTAAATAATTAACAAGTACACCACAGGTTACGACACAGTAAACACATTTGCTGCCACAACACATTGTTCATCATTAAGAAGCATAATTAGAACAAGGCAGCAGTAAAGAATACTAGTATAAAAAAAAACGTTCTTTAGTAATATGTATCTGTAATTCTATATACACCAAAAAAGCTTTTGTATATTTTGAATATATGAAGTCTCCTTTAGTAAATGCTCACTCCGAGTGAGAAATTAACCATTTACTGTATTTTGTGTCATGTTCCTTCAGTAAACAAATTTGCATTATTGACACAAGTCCCTTCTTCCCTGTAGACTAGTTGCTAATGTAACATGAGCCAGTCCAGTGCAGATGGTGTGATTGTCTGACCTTTAGGAAATTCTGTGCTGACCTCCATGTCAGGCAGCTGTTCCCTCATTAGACTCATTCCATTCAAACTGGTTACATTTTTCATTACTCATCATTTCAGCTTATGTGCTTTAGCCCTGTGCTATGACTTGGTTTTGACTACATTTGAGTGTCTTCCACCCAGAAACCAAACCCCAATGAGAATATACAGATATACCTTATAAACAATAGATATTCTCATTGCTTCAAAAAAAAAAAAAAAAACGTTCCCCAGGCCAAATCAAAGGCTCCTTGTTTCCCACACATACAACTCACTAGTCCATATAAACTATTGATACAACTAAGATATTCTGTGTACTGTGAAGGTAACAAGAAAAACCACTCATGCAAACAAATAATGTTGAAAACCACTAAAGAAAATGGAGAATTTAGGCACCAAAAACTCCCCGTTTGTAGTCCTTACCCTGTCTTTGTAGCCAATTTGTCCAGAAAAGCCTAGAAGCCCAGAGTTGGTAGATGAACAGGTGTCCCAGCATCCCCATTACACTGCAACACTGACACTCTACCTTCTGGTTACTTCCTTACCCCACCCCCAGGTATGCATAAACCAATCCTAGCAGAACACAGTGATGTAAGTGCCCAGCTGCTGACCAATCATCACTCAGAAAGGACAGGGCTTTTATGCAAAGCATGGTGACATACCAGCAGGGCATGGTTACCTGGTATCAAATCTCTAGCTGACTTAGCAGTCATGTTTTATAATGTGCCAGTGAATGGGTGTCTGATTACCTGAGCTGCTCCATAATATTTCAAAGGGTGATATTGAATAACTGTGGGAGTGCACCAATGTGGGTGCAACAGTGCTGATGAAATAGACAATCAATACATAGCTAGGTTAATTATTATCAAATGAAATTATAGTTAAAATGTCTAGCGTGGGAATGGTTCAAATCTGTGACATCACATTCAAATAACTGAGATTATGTTCGGTTCATTCCATTAGGTTAAACAGCTGTATGTGTCTCAGGAAGTGGTTGCTATAAGCACCTGTGTTGCTGTGGTAGCCCGGCTAGATAATCTTTTTTTTAGCATGCTTGTTGTTGTTATCATCCTCTTTACTGCCATTGCAAACACATCGGTGAGTTTCTCTGCGTGCTTTATGTGTGCGTGTTTGAGAGAACATGAGTGGACAAGTGAGTGAGAAACACCATAACTTTATGGTGTGTGTGATAAGACCTTTATTGCGAACAAGAAGGTGTACTTATTTATGTATGGACGTGAGATTCTGTACATGCCCCCTAAGGACAAAACAGTAATTAATACTTAATGAGGGTGACAAAGGGCCACCTGGGACAACCTGGGGGCAGGTGAGCATGTGTGTGTGTGTGTGTGTGTGTGTGTGTGTGTGTGTGTGTGTGTGTACCCACCATATAATAGAACGCAATAGTCCTGTGACAACCATGTTGTTAATTCAACCTAAATTGTTTACCATTATGAAAGATGTCAAATATCCAAAAAGATTTGCAAAAAATGTTTTATATTGCATTGCACTTGGATAACAACTATCAAGATCCATTGTTATGGCATTTCTTACATACCAATAATATTCAGCAGCACAAAATGTGATCAATAATATATCTTTCAATACTTACTTATCTTTCCAAATGTACGAAATGTGCTGTTTTAGGGCATTATTTGTGAGCTTAGGTGAAATGGATTTCATGTTATCTGGTCTCACTGAAAGCCTGCTAACCACACCTTAACTCACTGCAGTGTGGTTGCCTGCAGTACAAAAACATGCACAAGGCTGAAGTTCTTAGTGAATAATTAACTTGTGCAGGAATAAAAGAACATAATTAATCAGTGTTTGGACATACACAGTCATATGTGGTCATTCATTATGATGTACTGTAGACAAGCCATTCACAGATAACACATTATTTTATTTAATATCGCATTGCCATGATTCCCAACCTTTGTCTGCTCTGGAGAGTTTGTCAAAATATACAGCTCACATAAATTAGGGGATATTTCAAAATGAAATATAAAGTTGTTGGCTATAAAAGGAACCAAAGGAAAAAGGAAAAATAATAACATTATGTTATTATTTTTTAAAATAAGAATTTACAATTAATCACTTTATTGTTATGGTCGGTTTGTGTGTGTAAGCGGGGGTGGCAGAATTTTTTACATACTTATAGGAGGGCTCCAGGAAAAAATACTGGGTACCACTGGTGTAGTGTTACTGTGGAAGCGGACATGTTATATGAATGGTCTAAATCAGGAATTAGTTTATATAAATTTCTTCTCTATTTGCTCGGTGACAGTTCCATTGCCGTAATAAACACCAATCTTTCAGGTGAGGATTCTGAAATTCAATTTTCAAGCACTCTTTCACAAACTGGGTGTGTATATCAGCTAGTTTCTGGGTGCTAAATGGGACTGCTGACCAAATCTGCACAGCCAACAACTGGCTATTTGTTTTTAAGCTATATTAGTCCAGGAGTACAACCTATTGAAAGTAAGAGAGGTTACTGGTTTGGACAAAGTTGACCTGAATGACAGTTTTTCTTATTTAACAATACGGGTGCCATAACCTGTCTTTAGACTTTGACATGGTTGAAAGCGTGAACAACCTTCAGGTAAAAATATGACCATCATATGGAGCTACAGAAATTCGTTTACATGTATATTATTACTTTACAGTTACATGTATGTTGTATTTTATTGCCTTCTGATGTATCAACAGCTCATTTGGAGAGTTAGTGATATTACACACTGCATAGTTAATTACTTAATTTCAGGTCTACTGTTCTGCACATCATTAAAACCAGTGGGAGTAGGAGTGTGACTGCTAATGGTGGCCTTATTAGGACAGAAACACAAAAGCTGCACTGTGCTCACCTCCTTTTGTGCCTCTCTTAGCTTATTAGTTAACAAATGAGATGCTTGCGCTTGAGTTTTGAATGACCATAATTTGCTCCTGGGACAGATAAAACTTCACTTCACTGACTGCTCAGAAGTTATAGTCTCCAAGGTATACCAGATTTCCAAGGTGAATCAGCCTGTACATGCTTTAATGAACTATTTGCATTTTGTTTTACAGGTTGCTCTTCGCTCACTCCTATGCATGCCAAAGACCTACACTTCACAATTGCCCATTATCCTGCATTTGTATTTAAAATTATTTACCGAGCCAGATCTTTAGTTTGGCACACGTTAACTGAATGTGCCTGTCAGGATTCTTATGAAAGGTTACTAACCTTTTCCAGCATAAAGTAAAATCTAAAAAGGAAAATCATTTAAGCTTAATAATAATGTACACATATAATAATATAACCTAATATAACATATACACATATAATCTAATAATCTAATGTAATGTAACTTTAGACAGGCATGCACGTTAACTTTAACATCTCAAATGTTAAAGATTATAATTAATTATAACAGGTGATAAAAATCTGTCTTAACTCTGGACTAACTTAGAAATACTATGCAGCTCACAAAAATTGGGGGATATTTCAAAATGAATATGAAGCAAAAATAAAAAAAGTCAAAGAAAGTTGTCGATTTTGTAAGGTCTTGGTGCATATCTGTCAATCAGTAGAAACTGTCCTCGCAACTCAGTTGCATTGCTGCTCCTTCTTGCCAATAAGGTCAAGTATCGGTCATCTCTTGCTGTTGTGGCAGATGGGCGACCCTGCCCTAGTCTTCTTCATACTGTTCCAGTCTCTTAAAAGCAATTCCACAGTCTGCTAATCACACTTTGGGAAGTGCTGTTGCCACTCTTGTCTGTGTTCGAACAGCTTCAAGACGTCCTATGGCTCTACAAGCTTAACATTCAGGCAAATCATGTTGCAGAGGCATTGCAAGGGCTGGGAAATTACATGATGTGCATTTTGATACTCCAGCACTTTCAGCCTTTTATATAGTGCATTTTCACCAAATAAATACAAGTTGTTTTTGCATCTCATTTGCATTATAGAACAACTTTCTTTGACTTGTCGTCTGGCTTTCTGATGCTCTCGTTTAATAACAAAGATCAAATGCTTCTTTTTTTAAATCGCTTCATAATCATTATGAAATATTCCCTCATTTTGGTGAGCAGTGTATAAAGTAGGACTCCTTTACCATCCCCCACTATTTGTATATTCTTTCACTCAAAACTATATAATCTGATTCACATTCACTTGAGGCCGTTTCATCAGACTTATCCTCAATGCTGCCATAATACATACTGTCTGTCAGTGCATTTTTGACTTCCATCAAACAAGAGCTAACCATCATACCATTATCTAAAGTGTTAGGGCTTTAAATTATACAGGGTCATAAGTATTGTGAATTTCCATAAATTAATCAAGTTAAAAAAGTAAATTTAAAGCGTGTGCATCCGTTTTGGCATTTGTATAAACGTTTAGTCTTTAGACCCGGTTTCATGCGTTTACGTATTTTTTACACATTGCTTGTTTTCTTGCACAAATACATTTTATATTTACATTACAATAAGAACATAGCCAAAGAACAGTAGGTGACTACGGCAATGTCTGATCAATGTCCATTTTGGTCAACAACCTGTTTCACAGAACTTACCACGGACGTGGAATGGCGTATACCTGTACCTGTGCTCTTGACAAACAGTTTGTTAACTTCATCAACAATCTTCGAATGAAGCAACAATATACATCAGTTACCCCCATTTGCTTCTGAATGTAGTGCTGTCCTTTTGTTAGAGTGCAGGATCTGTTGGTTTAATTGACTAAGATGCTATACATTCAGCAGGGTTTCAGTATCAGACAACAATCTTCACATGTTCAAATTAACTAGGCTTAACATGGGTATGGGAACAAAACATCAGTCAACCCCTTGAGATTACCAGTCTCTGACGGCTTAATCAAAGTTTATACCAATTTTTTTCCAACATCAGTACATAGGAGTAGCCACTTGATCGTAAATAAATATTTAACGGCATCCTTAGCGCTCTTTCACTAGTACAATATTCTTAAGGTTACACTGTCTTATAATAATGAATGGAGGTCTGTTTTAGAGACTTTAAAGCACTTTAAAGCATAATGCTGGATTAGTTTACTACATTAATTACTTTAATGATTCTGGTCCAATTTAGCACAGTGATGTTATTAAAGCACTAAGAACTATCAAATAGGTAGAACAGAAGCAGATCTTGTTATACAGTGGCACTGCAGAACACTTCTTTATTTAACCAATTTGACATCGACCGGTTCATTTAAAAATGTTTTGCCCCAAATTCCCAAAATGTTGCACACCCATTTACAAAATTTCAAACATGCTCCCAGTCTCCCGCAGTACGCAGTCATAGGACGCGCCGAAAAATCGTACTTAGTTGGCATATGTTGGTCTAAATTAATCATGGCCTCTAAGAAAGGCAGAGGGTCAGATCATTTAACTTCAAGGGAATAATATCTGACAGCAAATTTACTTGTTTTGATGTAAGTAGGAAAACTAAAAAAAACAGAAAATAATAAATAAAAATAAGCATGTCATATTTGCTTCAATAGTCTGGCACTAACATAGATAAAATGCATTAAAATCGATAAAGTATGTTACCAACAGTAACACCTTGTTTTTTTATGTCAACAGGTTGTATACCTGGACAACATATAGCATAAACTGAATCAGTGGTCTGACTGGCCAGCTGATCAGTAGATCTTAACCTCAAAGAAAAGTGGTGCCATTATTTGGAACAGTAGGTAGGATGATGAAATAGACACAACACTGGAAATGAAGTGGGTTAAACTGATAGAGGGGCAAAATCTTTACCTGACAGGACTCTTACTTTTGTTAAGTCACTGCTATTTGGTGTAATTATTTATGTAATGTTTTTGGTTTGTCAACTTAAGAAGATATTCAGGTAGAAGGGCCCTTTCATGCTAGTACCTGTAGTATAGAAGCAGATTGTACTATTTGATTTTGTAGTTAGTATGTGATATATCAATATATATGTTGTATGTGGTTTCAGGTGTGTGAATGCTAGCATGATGACAAACTACTTGCATTACATTTTATACATTAGGCAAAAAAGAAAGAATGTCACTGTAAATGCTAATTTCCCTAGCACATTAATACTTCCGCTATTTTGCAGTGATAAATGTTTATGACTTTAAGCTGTATGTACTTTAAAGTTGTCAAGATGCATAGCATACCTCTTTTTTCACCACATTAGTGTCCACACGACGAAGGTTGCTCTTCACCTTCAGAAACTCAGCAGACTCCGACTCCTCCTCCTCCTCCTCAGGCAAGTTTGGAGCAGGGTACATTGGTGGTGGTGGAGGGGGTGGTGGAAAAGTGGGAGGGGGAGGGTGTTGTGGCGGACCGTCTGTCTTCTGGACACCATCAGTCGTGTCAGGGTTCAACATGTCCATGTAGGCCTGCATATCAGTGATGGCTGATTCGGAGCCTCCTTTAATACAATCCATATGATCAGGATTCATTCGACAACAATCTGTTGATGCCATCATTTACATGTCTATGATTTAGCAAACGCCCTTATCCATAGCACCTTACATCTTCTACAATCATACAATCAAAGCAATTGTGGGTTAAGGGCTTTGCCTTCTGGTCCATAGTCCACTACCATAATTACTAATTCACAATTTCCCACAAAAATGTCATTACCTTCAAGCTTAAAGAACTGACAGGAATATCACTTGACATTATCGTCATAAGGTATGGGTACAAAGACCACAGAGAGAGTAATACGGCAAATTAATCAGCTTTGGATGCAATAACTTAAATTCAGATTGTGGAAACTAAAAGTACTCCTGTAAAAGTTACTTCACAAACTAATTTTCCTTTTACCCAGTAAAAAGGGTATCTAAAATGATCTAGATTGCATGTGTTAGTCCTTAGCATGATGCGTTCATACAGTTGTTGTGGTTTAGGTTTACAATATTACACGCTTCAGTTCCCTGAAATTTAAGTCAATCTGGTCATTTCAATGGCGGGTTTACACAAATGAGTATGTGTAGCTTTATGTTTTTCCACAAGAGGGCGACAGTGGCTTGACTCCAAGTAGTAGGCCTTTGTAGCACCATGAGAACAAGACCATTCATACAGATTCTCTTTCACTTGAGCGAGCACTAGAGTTCCCACAACTGTTAATGCAGCAGTGCGTACACAATGCTTTAATCTGCCAGGAACGTCATGTGTGCAGGTTTTGGGTGAGTGGACATGCCAAGGCTTTGTTTAGCATACAAAGGCATGCAGATGAATAACTGCCAAGGGCCAGACTTCAGAAACTGCTTCAAACATGGATGACAAAACAGTTTGGATTGACTAAATTCACTGCAAGTTACTTAATTTATAAATGTGATAAACAAATTTCAAACAAATCCCTCAAGACTGCATTCGCATGGATCCATCCTGCCTTGAATTCTGATGAACACTTTTAACAGGACAACATGACAGGTCACTAAGCTCAAACCATCTCAAATAGGTTTCTTGGACATGACAATGAGTCATGACAAGTCTACTCCAAATGACTCCACAATTACAGGATCTTAATCTCATAGAGCATCTTTGGGATGGGGTGGAAAAGGAGATTTACATCATGAATGTTCAGCTGACAGAATACTGTGTGATGTGATCATGTCAAATTGGACCAAAATTTCCAAAGAATATTTCTAGCAGCGAATCAAATTTTTGCCACAAATAATCAATGCAGTTCTGAAGGCAAAATGGGGTGCAATAAAGTACTAGCAAAGTGTACCTAATAAAGTGATTATATGGTGAATGTATATCAAGATAAGATAGGTCTTTCAATATCTCCTCATCACACTAGTTTCACCCCAGTGCTCCTAGTGGTCAAAAGTGGTACTGCTCTACATCTGTGTCCTAAAAGCCAGTCAGTCAAGAACAGTTGAACTACATGCGAGGACACAACACAGTTTTACATGTGCTGTTTGTACAACCAAAACATACTCATTTTGATTTGTTTGTTTGTTTATTGGGCTTCTTTAACGTCGCTATCGGCATCAGTGGCCATGTAAGCGACATACACAAGGTTAT
>JAUZSU010128909.1:0-17025 GCA_034780255.1 Parotocinclus maculicauda | reverse complement strand
AAATCGCATACGTTGTATTCGGACACACTACATGCTTTCGCGTACTGTATAGTATGGAAGTATGCGATTTCAGACGCAGCCCTTGTGTTTACTCCCTTCATTGCTGCTGTTCTATGAATGCCGGCTGGAAGCTGTGGCCGGAAGCACCGGTGGCTTCTGGGCCGTGTAGTTCTTTAAAATTGTGTTACTGTAGGTTTCTTAAAAGAAAAAAAAAAACGACAAAATGGCGGTGCCTATTCTATGGTTGTCTTTTGTCTTATTTATTGGTTCCCGCTCCCGTCTGCTCCCATTAACTTTTTTTTCTCCTGTACCGTCCCAATCACGTGAGTAATAGTTAAGTTGAGTTCCACCCCACAGGAATCTCACGGGAATCACCTGACCTGTGGGATTCCTGAAAAAAATGTCAGTCTCCAGTCTACACTGACTACTAATATCCAGTATTTTTGAATAAATGCAGCACAGGCTTCAGGAGAAGTTACACATTGCACCCAGGTAACTTATAGGATGATCCTGGCTACCCAGAGGTGGGGTTTAAACCATTGTAGCTTCTCACTGCAAACCAAAGGACTACTACTTCATCTACACTGGTTTATATCTCGGCAGGGCAGCATGGTGGTACAGTGGTTGGCCTTAGAGCTCCAAGATCGCCGGTTTGACCCTGGGCTCTGTGTCAAGTTTGTATGCTGTCCTTGTGTCTGCATGGGTTTTCCCCGGGTACTCAAATATCCTCCCACATTCCAAAGGCATCTGATGGGTTAATTGGTGTTTTCAAACCTAGTGTGTGTATATAAGTGTGTGTGTATGAGTGTAAGAGTGTCTGTGCCTTAAAACGATTGGTGCCCTGTCTAGGGTTGTTCCTACCTTGTGCCCTGTGTTGCTGATTAGGCACCGGCTCTCCCGTGACACTTGCTAGGAACAAATGGATAAGACAATAAGTGAATGAATCAAAATCTCTACCAAGTTGAGGTCTGTTTTTCTTCTTTGTGCATCCAGTCATTAGAACTCCTCAGGTGACACGCACTCGTGGTTTTTAGGTTTTTTTAAAAAAAGCATTTAAAATGTTTCCCATATATTTCCATAATATTGTCCTATTATTTGTGAATTTCATATCTTGTTGTAAAAAACACATTCTTATTGCAAAACCAATGTATGTCTTTAAATTATGTATAAATAATTGATTAATACTTTTTACAATTTATCTCTATATAATTAATAACTTGAAATTAAGGTATGTAATTAAAATTAAAATTAGTATTGCCTTTAATTATGGATGATCTAAGAGTTTGACTGAAGAAAATGGGGGTTTGCAGTCATTTTTAAATAATAAATTATTCAAATAAGCAGAATTAGCAATTTCAATAGTTAACGATAACCTGCAAAAGTAGTAATGTTTTAATTTCACTCAGTGATCACTTTATTAGGTACACCTCCTTGATTCTACAGTTATTTGATTAGCTCTACTTATCATATGCACTTTCTAGTTTTGCAATTACAGCATGTAATCCATCTGCTTTTGAACTAGGTGTAGTTAATAAACTCTCAACAGTATACCAACTACACAGTATGTAAATTATTCCTTTGCTTACATTTACAGTATTAATCCAGAGCGACATACAAAAGTGCTTTAAGACATCATTAGTGTTATCCATTCCTAATAATCAGGAATCTAAACAAGAATACACTTCTGAAACTAAAAAGTTTTTTTTTTTTGTTTTTTTTTAAGATAAAGAGAAAAACAGGGGGGTTGAGTTAAGTGCGGAATAAATGGGTCTTTAAATGGTGTTTGAAGATAGCCAAAGACTCAGCTGTTCGAACATTGAGGGGAAGTTCATTCCACCACTTAGTAGCCAAAACAGAGAAGAGTCTTGATGAATGCCTTCCTTTGCCTGTTACACCTGCTAAACTGTGAAAATCACATTAATCTGTGCCATCCAGATACACATGGAATGTGTCATTTGGTGCTGGGGAGAGAGCAAACGCTCACCTATTACCTACCCGCAATGTTCATGTCAATATTTTTACAAGCGACGACTTGATTTTATTGGGACATCAAGAGGAGTAAAAGACTGACTTAAGACGGGTATCCTTACCACTATACACCAAAGATGGTTCATGATTTTATTCTGACATTGGAAATTTGTCTCAACACAATTCACTCATATAAGGCTGGCGTTTCTGACGCAGCGATCCCCACGTGCACCAGAATGCTTCAATAGTTGATTAACAATTGAATTACAGACCTATGAATTTCAATTTACGTAATTTAATTATGTGGTGTCAAGTTATCCCCAGACCTTCTGAGCTTATTAGTAATTGAGGCAATAAAAGGGGTGCAAGTTATACAGTGTTAACACCTGCATTAGTTAAACCTCACCAAATATGCCTTGTGATTAATCCCTGTTACAGGTACAATATGTAGATCAGGGAATATTGGAGAATATTCCTGTGTGCCATGTGTATCCAATGGTGCTCTGTGAAAACGTCCCTCAGCTCTGTGTGCCCTGTCAGATAAATGGAGTACTACCGGTAGGCAAATAATTGGCTGGACATGTACTTATATTTTGAGCTTATTCCCTTCTGAATCTGTGTACTGTATCTTACTGGTTATAGGTAGGGGCGGCGTGGCAGTGGGATGCAGTGGCTCTCATGAAAGAACTACTTCTTGGACGCTTGGTCAATGTTCAAATCATGGTATGTTGAGAATTTTTACTACTTATTACCCTAGCTGGCTTTTTTCTCTAGGTAATTTCTTCTATTTCCTTTTCTCAGGAGCTACCAGAAGATCCAAGAGGTTTGGTTACCGTGGAAGTAATGCTGGATGGAATGCCATTAAGCAGAATCATGGTGCATCACCAGCATGCCACTTTTGACACGGCTATCGGCAGCCCAGAGGTCTGAACCGATCAAAGGACATGTTTTGTGAGCATTTACCATGACTGTTATAGGTGCAGTCTAAATCTTTATATTATTTATGTAACATCACTGTTACATGTCATTATATCCAGGAATATGTGGTGAAACCTCCTGTGCCTGATTTGGACGACTGGGACTTTAACACTGAGGTGAATTGCTTTCCTTACTACAGATTGATCAAAGATTGGGAATTTACTGTTTATACCCATATAAACATGCTAGTACGGACTACTTTGGGTTAGGAAGAAAGCAAATTTAGACAGTTCATCAATCTTCAAAAGTAAAAAAGTTCTATTTGCTTGTTGTTGTTATGATGTGTAAAATGTAGGCTCTCAATGACAAAGTGTGGACAAAACTAACTAACTCAGGTTTTTACATTTACAGCATTGTGTTAGCCTAGAGGTTAAAGTAGTGGACTGTGGACATGATGGTCTAGGTGCTGCAGCCCTTTCCTAGTGCTCATAATATAAATTGTGATTAAAATGTTTATTTTACAGTGATGTTTACAGGAATAAAGCAGTACGTTGGAATTATGTTTACGCAGCATTTGTGGTAATAATTACCTACTGTTTGAGTCACGTACATGTGACATGAACTTCCAAGTCTGGAAAGAAGACCGTCAACAAATGGCTCATACATCCAGATGCAACAGTTTTATAAATGAGATGTGTACAGTCGTGTCCAAAAGTTTTGAGAATAGCACAAATTTTGGTTTTCACAAAGTTTGCTCTCATTTTTTTTGTTCAACTGCCTGTTATGGTTATTTTGTGCTTAATATGTGCAAAAAATGTATGTGCTTCAGGGCTTAGAGGAGCCACGCATCATATTAGGGGTTTACACAGACCTCAAATTGCCAAGTCAAGGTAAAGAAGTCTGGGTCAGGATCACACACATTCGCACCCCTAACGAGGTAATGTACAAAGAGAGTTGCCCTGTGTGAGTGAAATTGTGTTCAGATAGAATGATGGTCATTTTTGCTCTGCCTCAGGTGTTTCTCAGTTTGGCAGACCCATCCATATGTGAAGAGGAATCTCTGAACAAAGTCATGGGACAAATAAACATAGACATTGATTCACTTCCCCTGCTGACAGACTTCCCTATTGGTACCCTCCTTACCATGTCTTATCATCTTATCTAGTCTGTATTTGGCAATGCAGTTGTAAGTGTGCAGTGTGTATGTGCAGAGGGTCCGTGTCTGGCTGAATACAGTGACGGTAAATACTATCGCGCAAAGCTCCTAAACTTTTCGGAATTTAACCCAAACGTCCAGCTTCTTGTGAGACATGTGGACTTTGGCTCGGATGACATAGTGCCACCATGCAAGTAAGCATATATTACTTTGTGTGTAAGGACAAATGATGCATGCTTTGAATAATCTGTTTAATTTTTCAAATCAGATGTGCTTAAACGGTTTATGGCTGCAACAATAATAGTTGTTCTCTGTAGGTACGTAATACCAAGAAATCATTTGGATAATGGGAGTCTAGTATTTATGTATTTAGTCCAGGCTTGGTCCAAGCCTATTACATTCTCCTATAAAGTTGCCAAACCATTCATTTATGATTTACAAGGGCAGGAGAAGGTTGTTAATTTGACTTATTGCAGAGGTAGAAACCTATTTATATTTTACTGTGAGTCATTGAGTTTTCGGTTGCCACTTTTTATATATGGAGATACTCTGGAGATACTCTGCTAACATGCTTCATATTGTCAGTGGGGGAAGAAGTACACAGATAATGTACTTGAGTTAGTAAAGCCCAGTGTAAAATATTACTCCAGTAAAAGTAGAAGTCTTTCCTTAGTTCTAAAATAGTCTTCCCTTGAATCATTTGCCTTCAAATGTGCTTAAGTATCAGCATTACCATGAATTATTATGGTATGGTATGTGTTATAATTTTCATAAAAACACTTGGACAACTAAGTTTAGGTGAACAGATTCTCATGTCACTCTTGGTACAACAGTCTTTCAACAACATGTTAAGTAGTCCAACAGGTCCAATCATGCAGCAGCAGTGCACTGGATAAAGTCTTGCAGATATGGGCCAGAAACTTCAGGTGATGTTCACAGCAACCACCAGTATGTGAATAACGCCATCTCAGTGAATTTGACAGTGGGATGATTGCTGCCAGATGGACTGGTTTGATATTTCTGTAACTCCTGGTCTACTGGGACTTTTACACACAGAATGGTGCAGTGAAGAAAAACGACCATCCACTGGTAGTTATGCAGTCAGGATGAATTCTTGATGATAGTGCAACTGAAAATTACCAGAGAGATTCTCTGCTGCATAATACTTCACATTTTGGGCTATACCACTTTGGGTTCCACTTCTGTCAGCCAAGAAAATCTGTAGGAATTGCGTGATGCAGTCATGTCAACATGGACCACTCTCAAAGGAACTTTTCCTGCTTCTTGTGGCATCTATACCATGAACAATTAGGGACAATTTGAGAGCAAAGTTTTCGACCACCTCTGAACTCATTGAATTTGGTTCTCAACACATTTGGACTAGAAAAATATTCTCAGCTCTCGTCATTTACTTGGTACTTGGTGCACTTGCTTAAACAAGTCATGCCTTGTGACTCGTTTCAGTCAAAACTCGTTTTTTCTACCATGGTAAATTGTTGTTAATGTTGATCAGACAATCTCTATACAAATATTTATTATTATTATTAAAATTTAAGAGTGAAAATTTGAGTGCAGTTTTGTTATACAAAAAAGTTTGTATTAAACAAATGCCCCTTAGCATTACTCTGTACTTTTAAAGTAACTCACCAAAGATTGGTGACCGCTGCCTAAACAGTTTTTTTGGGGGGGTCTGGAACATTATTATTTATTTATTGGGAAAAATGTACTCAGTTCTTGTCGTTTCGGTACTCGACAAACCTTCTGGAATAAGTTAAAAAATTTAGGAAACCACTGTGTAGTGTTTCTAACAAAGTGCTTGGTTAGAGTACATCATGCTCAGCCATATGCATATGTGGTTGTTGTGCAAAAACATGAACGATTTACAAATTCCATGTGGCTAATAGCTGTTCAGACAGCGCAAATCCCAATTCAAATCAAATCCTCTAGAAATATACTGCATATACACATTACCCTCTGCAAGTATTGGCACGGCTGGAAAACGCGAGTAAAAAATAGTTATAAAAAAATTCACCTTTTGGTAAAATCAGAAAAAAATTACTCGCATCCCTGGACTTATCCTTGTACAATCTTCTGTTGCTAATGATACATACAGAGCAGGGTATTTGAGACCATTCCTCTTTACATAATTTATCCAGATCTTCCAAGATCTTTTGGATCATAGTCCTGTAGGACGATCCAGTGACAACCTGATTATTTTTTTGTTGTTGTTAGTATTGGACTTGGGACATTTGAAAAAAAAAAAATGGCTTACACAAACAGAATGTAGCTTAAACATGTGCATCACTATGTTAAAAATGCCTTAATTTTTGCTGCGTATTAAATTGTGTAACTGTATATATTGGATTGAAAATGTTTAATTATTCTGTATGTATTTGTGCATGTGTGTGCATGCAAATGGTAGACTGCGCTGCCTCCCGCCGTCACTCCTCTGTTTCCCGTGCCTGGCAGTGTGTGTTCAGCTGGCAGGATTCAAACCTCCCCAACATTGTGACGAGGAAGAGCGTATTCCCTATTGTCCTGAATGGAGCATGAAAGCCATGACTGAGATGATCGACCTGCTGCACGGCAAACTACGCGCCGTGGTGACGGTAGGCCTCCACCAATCATAACATGCACCTGATATTATAATGCCTTTAGATTTTAAGGAGGGTTTTATGCCACATATTATATTAGTATGACATAATCTATTGACTGAACATTCTTAGTAAAGTTACAGTTTACAATTAAATCTATGCCAAGAGAATTGGAGAATGGGCTATATTTGGATGGTTCATTCTATAATTCCTCAGAAATAAGTAAAATAAATGTAATAAATGTAACCTCTACTCTGACCCATCACTTTAAGTTTACCTCCTTGTTTCTGCCATTTTATCAGTTCCTCTTACCATAAAGAAGCACCTTGCAGTTCTACAGTTACAGACTGTAACCCTTATGTTTCTCTACATACTTTGTTCGTCCCCTTGGTGGGTAGCTCCACCGGCTTACAACAAGAAGGTCCTGGGTTCAATCGCAGAATGGAGCGGCCTGATGCTGATAGCAACGTTAAGAAAACCAAATAAACAAATTTTAATAGCCAGGACCACCACAGATAAAGTCCTATTTGGGTGGTAGATCTTGGTGTTCACACACAGTGCACTCTTTTACCACGTTGCCCCATCTTGTTGTTGTATTTTGTATTAGTCATCCTCCAATCCCTCATCAGTTCTCATGGGCTGCTGCTGGCTAGACATTTTTGGTTGCTTGACTATTATCAATACTTCAGCAACATTTCTGTGTGATCCACTCATACCAGCACAACCCACTCTAACACACCACCGTCACACCGTCAGTGTCACTACAGTGCCGAGATTGATCCACCACCCAAATATTATCTGATCTGCAGTGGGACTGGCAATTGTATAACCGAGTAAAATGGACTACATTTTGAGAGTATTATATGGACTATAGTCTTTAACTGTACAACTATGGAGTGCTTCTATAAGTAGAACTGGTGAAATGGCCAAGGAGTATGGAAACAAGAAGGCGCACTAAAAGTGATAGGTGAGCACGTTTTAATTCTGCAGCATTCCAAGTTGATTTTCTAGCACCAACTCCACTAACCTTGCCCCTAAACTCTCACGTCAGTGACCTTTAACGTGTAAAGTGGACCTGTGGGTTATTTTGCGTGGTTGAAGTGTTCATAGCAGCCTATACCAGCCACATTAATTGATTTAAGTCAAACAGAACTTAGGTTCATTTTCAGGTAAATTAAACAGTACATATGTTCTATTAAGACCTGTTTCAGTGTCAGCATGCCTAAGGGTGAGTCTGTGTCGTTTCAGGCTACAGAGCCAAAGCTAACTGTGGTGCTGTACAAGGTAGATGGAACTTTGGTGTATTCACCTCTTGTGGAGAAAGGTCTTGCTGAGTATGAGTGATGAAACAAAATAAGTAAGTATACTATTTGAGATTAGGAATGCATGTTAGAACTTTCCTGATAACATCAATGGTTTGTTCCCTGTATAGGTGACAGCCACCAGGTATCTTTAGGAAGAAGACTTTTGTTTGTGCTGAATGCGTTATGTTGATGTTAATGACTGGATAGTTTTGTGATTTGCAGAGTAAGCGTTGTTTTTGTTAGTGCTGCCATTGTTCAGGCTGTGCTACTGCGTGTCTGTATGATGGGTACAGAACCAGTCAATTCCCTCTTTTTTCAATTTGATTGGGAAGCTTTAATTTATGACAAGTTATAAAACATTTATTTTACAAAAATGTACACTGCAAATAAATACTTGACATTCAACGATAAAACACAGCACCCATTTTCTTCCAAAAGGGCACCATTTCTTCTACAAACCAAATATCCTTTACTTCCAAAAGGTCTCGTGTCATGTCTTGGTGTCCATGATAACATGTCCGTGGGGATCTTTTAGCCGCACACGGCCAGTGGGATAACGGGTCTCCTGTCTGCCGTCTGTGTATACAGTTTTAACTGTTCCATCAGGGTATTCTCTTCTCTTAAATCCTGCAGTATGGAGCTCACGCTGACCAGTGTTGAATTGTATCTGCTTACTGCCATCGCTAAATGACAAATATGCTGTTAGGCTCTCAAGGAAACGTATACAGGACTAATATATACACACACACGATGAATCAAAAGCCACACAACACCTTTATTTCAGAAACAAAAGGAAAAAAGGGGCCCCATCTTTTAGTCCAGAACATGGCCACCATCTTGGATCAAGGGTGATCACGTGGCATAAAGACAAGAATTATCTCAGTAATTGATTGCAGCACTCAGATTTGCAATATCTCGAGTGATTAAAAAGTTATCAACACAAATTTCAAAACTTTTGTTGTATGTAACAGGTAACTGAAGATGGAATTGATCATTCTGATGGCCGGGGCTGCCGTATCATCACAAAGAAAGATCACCAATTTCACACAGAACTATTGCATCCCTCATAGCCAAAGTCCGAGAAACCTGAACTGTAGATGGCAAACTATGTAGTTGCTACTAATGAAGAAACCTCGTCGGTTGTAAAAAGTCCAAGACGCAGCACACGTTACGTGGCATTTGACTCACCCTGTGTGTACATGTGCATATCTCTCTCATTATATTTATATATGCATTTTTAGACAATAATAATAAGACCGCCATGAGGACGAAATACCACAACCATGTTTTCTTTAAATCTCGATTAATCTTCTTTTAAAATATTGTACACACTGTACGTACGGGTTTTGCTGGATTATGGTGCCATCTGCGAGCACGCTCTCTTCTCTTCCATCAGGGTACAGATTCTTCACCGTCTGATCAGGAAATGTGATTTCCTTACGCCCATCTACATAGTGTTTTTCTAAAACACAGAACCAACAAAAGCTTTAGAAACATCTTTTTGTAACAAAAATTTTTTGGGGGGTGGGGGGGGGTGGGGGGCTGGGTGGCTGGATGTGCTACCTATTTGGTTGTTGGGGAACTGGAGCACTTCCATACCATCAGGATAAGTGGTATGTGTTGTCTGAGCCTCTGCATAGTAATAGATCTGCAATACAGAAGGAAAGCACAGAATATCAGGGGCCATAGTATGAAATATAAAATGTTGTTGATCTGTAAATGCACTCATACATAGGACCTTAATTCAACAGCGTTCCCTAGAAACTATAGGTGTATGTCGCATAATATGCTCTGTGAAATTAGCCATTATGTGGTTTGTTTATGACTATCAAGACCATTAAGATACAGTATAGCGTATACAGTTGTGTCATCATACCCTCACCGCAGTAAAGTGTTTTGGCAAGTCTGACATTTATCTTGTTCACAAACAGAACAAATAAGGACTTGTATAATAGACAAAGGCAACTTAAATTATACCAATATTTTTACTAATATATCAACAAATGTCATTTTTGTGATTTCCTCACTGACAAAATTATTCAACCCTTTAGTCACATACATAAGTAGTACTTAGTAATAACGTCCTTCAGACGTGAAACATAGCGTGACAAGTTTCTTACAGTGATCTACAGGTACATTGGCACATTCCTCATGGGCAAAGGCCTCCAGTTCATTGATTTTCTTGGGCTTGTGTGCTGCAAGTCGGGTGATTTCGATGGCCACTCCAGAATCTTCCAGCCCTTCTTTTGCAAAAAAAAAGCCATGATAGAATTGGAGGTATGCTTGGGTTCATTGTCCTGTTTTAAGGTCCAGTGTCTCCCAAGCTTCAGCTATCACTGACTGCATGACATTTCCACATTAGATCTCCTGGTAGCCATGCTCTCCTGGGACCCACCGCCATGCTTCACAGTGGGCAAGGTACCCTTTTCTGTACACAGGCCTCGTTCTTCCTCCAGACATATCGTGGACCAAAAGAGTTCCAATTTTGTCTCTTCGCCCCAGAGTACAATATCCCAAAACCTTTGGGTTGTCCATGGCTTTTGGAATACTGGAGTCAGCAGAGGGGTGCGCCTGAGAGTTCTGGCACTGAGGCTTTCATCCCACAGTGTGCACTTATTGCCTGGGCCAAAACCCAAGTACCTCCCGCTGAAGTCCTGTCACAGTTCCTCAGCTGTCAGCCAGGGATATTTCTTCACCTTTTATTTCAGGTACCGAACAGCAGTCGCCGACAGCACTCTCACTCTGCCCCGCCCAGGTACTGTTTCCACTGTACCTTTAACTTTAAACTTGCGAATTTTGCTTCCAATTGTCTCTATATTTTTATAGCAATATGCTTCCTTATGAAGAGAAATTACATCCTCTGACTTCCTTGACCATTCCCCGACTTCACCAAGCACAGACACCAGAAGGAGTGTCTCGGTCCTTTTACATCAGCTTATTTGTTGCATGTTATGGTTCTGTTCACATCTGCAGGTGCTTTCAGCGCATGATTGAAAACACCTGATTGAAACCTCTGTTCTTGAGAGGTGTAATTTTTAAGAGGTTGAATAATTTCAGGGAGCAATTCACAAAAATGACATTTATTGGTATATTAGAAGCAGTATAGCTGTAACTTAAGTTGCATTTGCCTATCATACAAGTCCTTTTTTTTGAGCTGTGAGCAATAAAAAAAATAAAAAACAAAACGTTAAACTTGCTAAAAACACTTTACTGCAGTGGGGGTTGAATAATTTTGAACACAACCGTATAACTGTACCATGGTCAGACGATGCCTTAACACATTACTTGGCACATACTACTATTCCCTACATACAGCACCAAAATAGAATAAAAGGAAATGTTTTTATTGCATTCAAATTGGAATATTTTGGTAATTATGTTTATGCAATTATTAAAAAGTAAGGCATGCATTGCTTAACTTGGATTACCCACTGCTGTCCACAGGAAAGAGTCATACTCAATGAAAAACATGACCAAAAGGTGTAAAAAAAAAAAAAAAAAAAGTGATTGAGCATACTTAACATACTCTCCTTTTTGAGACACAACTACACTTCTGCTGCAATAATGCACAACTGCACATACTACTACTTCATAGAAAATAAGCAAATCACTGATATGACAAAATCTGAATGGCTGACAGATGTTCTAGCCACACCATTATTGCATAGTAATGGCACTCTGACACGCTACAAGTAAACCAAAAATAGCAAGAATATAATTACATATAAAACACTGCTTAAAAAAGCCATAATTAGTTTATAAAATCTATAAGTTTTAAAAATGAATTAAATTTGGAAGGTAAAGCAAACGGCCAACCTGAGCCAAAGGTTTGTTACCTAAAAGGGTTTAAAAGCACGAGAAAAGCTAAATTAAATCACTACTTTAAATGGGCTCTTAAAGGATTCACAGCTCGACTAAACAGCAATTATCAGTTTCAGTCCTATTAACAATATTGAATTGAATCAGCTTTGTCACTCAAAGATAACATTCATCTGATGGCTGTCCAGCTCATAACCCAGTGAAGCTGCCGATGCTCAAATTCTCCCTTTACTTTTCTGCCTGATAATATTAAAATGAAGTTTTATCTGTCAAATTTACAATCATAAATCAAGTATAATGGGATCCTAGACTTTCGTTGTAGCACCGGGACTGTACTCAAATGTGTGTCCTAAAAAAAACTGACCCTAATTTTACAGTATTTGCTAAATGTAAATAAACTTCCTTTTTAATAAGTTTACCAAGCAGTGTATGTGTTTACGGTCTGTATAGTAAACAGTAAAGAGGAAATTCTGTTCCTCGACTTAGGTTTTAGAAGAGGGATTCCTGATAGATTAGAACTCTTACCTTGTGGAATGTTTTTTTCTGCCCTGTTTATCTTAATATCTAACAATAAATGGTGAAAACTGTGGTATAGTGACAATAATACACTAGAGGTTGTGCTCTGATGTGCAATATTGGCACTGATCTGTAATGTATGAAAAATGCATATACAATTTGGGAATTCATAATTTTAAGAAAAATTATAATTAAAAAAAATCTTAATCTGCATTTGTACAGTGCCCACAAATGTACTGAATACCCTGGATGAATTATTAGAAATAAATTTGTCTCTCACCACTCTTTGATCCTGCATGATGTGTTTGATGTCGCCGTTGAAAAACGTGACTCTGATCGACAGCCCATCTGCAGATACCTCTTTCCTTGTGCCGTTTGGGAATATGATAAGTCTTCCACCATCAGGTAAGGCCTTTTCAATCTGACACAGGACCAAGTATGTCATGTCACTATATAAAATATAATCAGACCAGAAACATTTCCATTTATGTTTCTTTATTTTCATTTCACCTTGCCGTTTGTGTGTGTGATCTCATCCTGTCCCATCTCTGGTAAGCCTGTGAAAGTTTTTGAACTGTCCAGGTCCTGTAAAGAATCACACATATGAAGGTATGGGGACAGTCAAGAGATTGTATACTCAATGTAGGCTTGTGGTGTGGCTTGACCAACCGAGGCTGAGCTAGTGGAGTCTCTCATTTGTTGGTAATCATGGCTCCTTCCTTCAAACACAATCAGTCCATCTGACATGAGGTCTGGAGGAGTTGCTGTACAGGGTTCCTTCTGCCAGTTACTACCTATAGGAGATAACAGTTAAGTAATGTTATATCAACTGTACATTTTTCTAAAACTTAAACGAGAGAAAATTAATTAGATAAGATAGTCTGTACAAGGCACAATAACAATGCTAACATAGGCATTTGCACTGTTTAACACTTAATTTATTCCAGAAGGGTCATCAAGTGCCAAAAAGAAGTACTAAGAAACGTTTTCCAATAAGGAGTAAAGTAAATTAAATTATTTAGTCAAGCACCCAAGAAAATCCACATTGTATAAGGTACTGCATGCGTACTGTGGTATTAATGAAGATGTATTGTACAGGTGCTCCCTGATTTATAATGGAAAAACAGTCCAACAAATCCATCATAAGTTAAATGTGTCAAAAACTTGCTTTCATGGCAAGTCAAAACACTTTAGGCATTAAACTACAGTTGGGCAAAATCAGTAACACAGTGCTTATTTTATAATAGTGTGGAGAATCTCTTGTACTTTTTTGAATAATGTATTGAAACTGAAAAACAAAAGCAAAATGCTTAGTGTACTGGTGACCTCTGTACACCGCTGCTCTACTGATTGCTGCCTGGAAGCCCAGCATATGCGGTGCAGTGATTCTCACCACGTTCCTTTTGGTTGGCTGTCATCACCAACGTCTTAGGACCTATGGTGCTACAAGTTTAATCAAGTGTGCACAGACAATATTTTTCTTGCCAAAATGCTAAACTAATTCAGCAAGTTACCTTGAAGTGCCAAAATAATCAATGACAACAAAATGGAGAATAAAAGTTTTCGTACACCTGTATCCCTCATTTGATTAGAGATAAATAAGTTAAGACTGGCAGAGTGAATAACTTTCAACTTTCATGCAACGAACGAAAAAAGTAATTTGCCCATTTGCATCATAAGTGACCTTGCTCTAGTATTTGCAGTGGTACTTATACATTTGTGAATTTTCTAGATTATATATAAATAATCATTACCATACCATCATTTTCACCTAAATTTAGAACCAAATAAAACAAAACTATTGTAGATGGTAAATTATTAATTTATTAAAATACCCCAATATTACATATCTATGAGTTATTTGCTGTGACCAGTTGTACAACATTAGTAACCGTTGATTAGTAATGCACATTGGCTCTGGAATATTGGTGTTTTTTGTTTTTTTTTTCACATGAACTGCTCAAATCAGGTCCATACACAATATTTATATTGGATATTAATCGGGACTTAGACTTTTCCATTCCGAAACATTACGTTTTATTCTTCTTAAGCCGTTTTTTGCCGGAACAACTTGTGTGCTTAGGGTCAGTGTCTTGCTACAAGTTCCCTTCAGAATGTGCTCAAATGTCCTACAAGTTTCCTTAATTTTCTGGTAAATTCAGAAATCACTCTTCCGTCCATCATGACAAGCCGCCCTGGCCCAGATTCAACAAACTGTTCCCAAACCACGAAACTACCCACTGTGTTTCACAAATGGACTAAGCTTTTTTTATGCTGGAATGCAATGTTTTCCTTTTTCCAGACATAACACTTCACATTTTAATTAAAATGTGTTGTTCTGTTCAGCTCTTCACAAACCCTTTTACCAGTAGCTTTCCACGTTTAGCAAACTGCTAATGGGCAGCAATGTTCCTTTTGCAACACAGTCGCATTCTTCTGACAACTTGCCATGCACACTATTGTTCACTGGTTAGTGCTGACCCCTCACAGCTCCTTAGACCCAGATTCAAGTTTCAGACTAGTTGCTATCTGTGTGGAAACTACATATTCTCCCTGTATCTGCATGGGTTTTCCTCCAGATTCTCTCATGTGCTAGGTTAATTGGTGCCTGTAAAGTGTCCAAGTGTATGCAGGCATGTGCATGCATTAATGGTTTCATATCTGATATCATCCCAGTTCCCTGACCCCATTAAAAAAATCTTAATCAAACCTGTAGAGTGCATGTTGGAAGGAACTGGAGTAGGTTTCTGAACCTCTGGACTTTCCATGTTCCTATTGCTGCACTCAGGTGGCTTGTTCTTAGTACTGGAAGAAGGGCTCTAGAAATACAGATGCCTTGAATGAAAAGCCATGCTTTTAAAACCTACAAACCAATCTGTAAAATGAAGGGCTTAATTTCTTTACCTTGGATTTTGTCCTCTTTGTGTTGATGCCATTGGCAGATGCGTTGGTCCTCCCTCTTTCCTGCTCAGTCTGAGCATTTTTCCAGGTACTGAGGCGAAGTTTCTCTAGAATGCGGACTTGGTCTCGAAGGGTAGCATTCTCTTTACTCAGAGCATTTAGCTGCTGCTTGAGGCGGCTGTTCATGCTGCTCCAGCGAGCTTCTCGCTTCCTTAAATCCTCTTCCAGTGTGTTTAGCTGCTGCTTTAGGGACTAAAACAGATTTTGTGTTAAAGCACAGGAAATATTTCTAAATTAGCACACAAAGACAGGAGTTTGAGAATGCACAAGTGGAAGAGACCTGTATTTCATCTCGTTCTTGTTTGTCGGGTCTTGCCCTAGCAGCCGCCGCATGTTTCTCAAAAAGCTTCTTTTCACGTTGGAGCTTTCTGGCTTCCTCACGCTTGAACTCCTCCCATTTGGCAAGTTCATCTGCCATCTTCTTTTCGAACTCAGATCTTTCTTTCCTATAGAGGAAGATAAAGTGAACGTATGTCAATAACACTAACATGGTTCATATACAAATCATGTAACATACTTAGCAGTGCAATCTGGAATACTGTAATGTATCAGTATTAACTGAACAGCCACTGCAGTGTTTTACCTTTATTGATTGCCACATATTGACTTTGGTTTGTTTTAACTATTAAAAATGGGCAAAATAGTTTTATCTGTCTTAAATGTATTTCCTGTTGCATTTACAACTCCGCTATCTATTTCAGTACAGAGCATTTGAATTGGACTGGAATTGACTGAGCAGTGTGAAAAATCGATGGGAAACAAGCACATTTAACATGTTAGCAAATTTAATGCTGCAAAGTGGCAGATGTTTTCCACGAAAAGCAGAAACTAATCCGTAGCCATCTCTCGATCCATGCACATTTCTCATGCTGCAGCTCCAGCACACATAATTAACCTGCATGGTAACACCTGCTCATAATCATCACCTCGCTGCTTTGTACACATGGGCAAATGTTTGTGGATACCCCAAAATTACATCCAAAACACGAGAGTATGGAGTTCAAGGACTAAAGAATGCAAGAAATGTTTTGTATAATGAATGTAGTACCTAATTGGTGTTCCTAAAATAGCAGAGCTCAATACATCCACAAATCCACAAAAACATTGCATTGTTTAATAAAACATTCTACATCAGAAATGGAGTTGTTTTTGTTTGTCTTTTTACACATACTGAGCTATGCTGGCTTAGCGGTTAAGAAACTGGACTGTGGACCAGAAGGTTCAGGGTTCAAATCCCACTGCCAAGCTGCCAGTGTTAGGTCCTTTTGCAAGGCCTTTAAATCCCAACTGTCTTGAGTTGTAATTTCCTCTTGATAAAGGTATCTGTTAATTGTATATGTACAGATACATTAGTTACTGTTGTGTACAGCAGTTACAATTATATTTAGTACTACTAATGTATGTGGAAGCTATTAATTTATGGCAGCTTAATTAATATAACCCTGCCCACCACAGCAGAGACCCAGACTGGAATCCCAGTAGTGCCTTCTGGCTGGGTCAGGCATTACATTAGGTATGGTTGGCTTTGTTAGACTGGCATGGAGATGCCAGTGATGGACTGGTGTCCATTCAGGACATGCTTCTGCACATGTACAGTAAATTTTGGTATAAACTCCAGAGCAATTAATTGATATAAAGTCGATTACGGTTAATCGGACCACGATCATATTGGTCCTAATAACCGGCTGGTCCGATTAAACGAACATGCCGGGACAAGACGGGATGTGCTATGTAACATATTAAATGTTTATTAAACCTTTATTGTGTGATTTACACGTATAGTGAACGT
>JAUZSU010128908.1:0-29041 GCA_034780255.1 Parotocinclus maculicauda | reverse complement strand
TGCAATCATTTTCAGGAAGAAACTGAGTATTATCTGACAGAATTGCAGGGGTGCCAATACTTCTGGCCACCACTGTAGGTATATGGTCACCCAAGACTGCCAACACACATTTGGGAATGGACGGGATTAGAATGTCCAGCAGTTCTTATGGGATTGTCTTCATATTTTTTTAAAAAATATCCCTTAATTTTTGTGAGCAATGTATACACACACACACACACACACATACTCTACAGTATATACCATATATAGATAAAACTTATGCAAGCAAAGCAAGACGACATAAGTGTAAATTTCTTTACTTTGCTTTAATACACAGCACTGACTGCTGTCTTTACTCATAATAATAATTGAGAACTTGGACAATGAAAATCATTTCTGAATATAAGTCCTTTATTAAATCTTTTTTTTTTCACTGTATGGGTTCAATAACCCACCTTGGATTTTGGGTCAAATTAGTGATCATGGGCACATTTTTTAAAGTTGTAAAGTTCCTGACCGATTTTATAACATCATTATTAATCGAAATACATGGCTTTACAACACTCGTATTAAATTATCACGATTCCTAGTAATTTGTGAGTACTTGTTAGCTTAGCCTGTTAGCTTAGCCTGTTAGCTTACCTTGTTTGGTGGTTAACTGTCTGGTCTTCTATAATGGTTTTATATAATATCAAATGGCCATTAAACTGTGCATCTGAATATTACAGACACTATTTGTAATACACTAAATATTAGTTAATAGATAATTTTGTGAAATACCATACCAATGAAATGTGTTTTAAAGGTTTGGCAATTATTAATAAATCAAGACATAATATATAAATGGAAACATAAACAATAAAAATCAAGGCTCAAATTTAAGTGAAATATCACTTACTGTACATTTTCCCATGTTAAAATGCTGGCTAACTGTTTATTGGTGCAATATCCAAACAGACCTCTATTAGGGATTGTAAAAGATGATGATGATGATGATATGCCCATGTTGCATATTACTGAATATTGCATGATCCTTGTGTTTGAGTTTATTATTTCCTCTGGTAATAAATGCATTGAATGATTACTTTGCTTTCATTGCAGTAATGGACTATAATTTTAGCAGTTGAAACAATGCAGCATTTATCATGGATACAAATACACTGCAAAATGATGTAATTGTTTTTTAATCATTATTAGTTGAAGAACTATAACTAGCAACAAACTAAGTTACTCAACTTGCTTAAAGCATTTCAAGATTCACACTGGACAAACTCTAATTAACTAAATGTGCTTTTAAACTTTTAATTTCTTTACTTTATTTTCAACTTTTCAGCAACTCTTCAATCTTATTAGGCTTTATTGTATAATGTGGTCCATGTCATGATAGTTTGATAGTCACACCCATGCTTTCCAGGATGTTTACACAAATGTGGCCTTAGCATGGGAGAGGGACAAATATCACGCCTTTTAGGGTCTTCACAACCATGTATTGTTTGAACTGCTGATTACTTTTTGCTTGTGCATTCAAGAGAACTCAGCAGATGCTTTTTTTTTTCAAGAAAAAGCCTGTATCAATACAATTTTGGAAGCTCAGCATAAAAGGCATATGGTTATAATGCTGTTTGGAAACTGTGGAAGCCAAAACCTGGAGCAACTCCACCATTACAGAGAGCAGTACAACAGCATTGTAGATTGCTAAGCTTAACAACTTAGCATTACTTAGCATTTGCTATTCAATATTTAGACCAATTCAAAAAACTTAAAGGTTTATTTAAATAAAATCAGGTTCTGATGGTCAAATTGTTTCAACCTGTCTCTATACAGTAAAAATATAAAAGACTAGGTAAGGTTCATAATGGATTCAAAATGAGTTCATAGGTTATTTATGCTGTTTTGTCTTTCAGAGTGCTACAACGGTATGCCCCTATAGCCTGTTAATCTGAACTGTCATGATTTATAAAGTTCAAACAGATGTAGAAAGAGTTTAGTGACAAAACGTCTACAAGCAAATCTTCATAAAACTGCTCCACCCTCTGTTTCCTTGCTGGAGTCTGGGGAGGCTCTGTTTATGCTACACATGCTTTGGAGCCGTCTTGTATACCAGTGCATATGCTAGCCGTAAGAATGCCAGCGATAGCTCATGGGGTAGTCGCCAAAATAAACCAGTCACAAATCTCTCTGAAAAAGGAAAGGAATGGACCAGGTCATGGTTCCCTGGCCTTTTTTGCTTCTATAAACCACTGGCTGGATTTGATATCAAGCCTGTTAGGCTTAATATGATCAGACAGCACATGATGCTGGGATTTATTTGTTTGTCTATCTGACTTATTTAACATCACATCAGCACACTTGGTTATGTTCATGATAGGAACAAGATTACATTATTTTACACAATTTATCTGTACACGTTTCAATGGTTCAATATTAAAAACTGTCACAGGCAATTTTGTACCTTACGAAAAAACACATTTTTAGGACCCATGGAGACTTATATGCACTAAAAATACAGTACTGTAGATATACAAATAAAGAAAAACACTAACGCAGCAGAGATCTTCATATTCAATTAAATTAAATTAAATTTGATTTGTATAGGGCTTTTTACAATAGAAATTGTCGCAAAAGCAGAATTTTGACTTTTGATATATGAACAAGTGTCACAAATTGAGATTATATTTGTCCCTAATGAGCAAGCCAATGGCGACAGTGGAAAGGTAAAAGTCCCGGAGATTAAAAGGAAAAAACCTTGAGAGGAACCAGACTCAGAAGGGAAACCCATCCTCTTTGGGTAATAAACATCATTTACATTATATATAAAACATTTAAATGTATAATATTCAAAGGCTATTGTGAAGCTGTATCACTAAATAGCTGTGTACTGTAAACCCACACGGACATAGGGAAGCCATATAGATTCCCTGCTCTATCAGTGAGATGCTGGAGGAAGAATGACCTGAAGTATGGGGGAAAGACATGACATAGAAAAACTAGGGGAATGTTTCATTACCTTCATTTTGTTCTCACTTGGGTGGACTGCATCTCCTAGACAAATTTTCGCACAAAATATATTGATAGATGGGGGTTTATATATTCTGTGTTTTTATAGGGAACAGATGTCCCTATGATGATTCTTGCCAGTTTTGACCATGTGTGGGTTTCTCAGTGATCACCATGGAGATTTCTTTTAAAAGAACCTAAATACAGATGTTTAAGGTTGGGATTAGTAGTACATTAATTTAAATAAGTATGTGTATAATTGGGTGTCTTTTCATGCAAGCTTATTATGCAGACTCTAAGCTTTTTATTTACGCTAAGTAAACAAATGTACAAAATAACAATGATTATGATCATTCTGGGGAGCAGATCTCAAATAATAAATGACAGACAACAAAGGCGATTCCCATTTCTTCCTCCCAGGCAAGCTGTGCTAGTTAAATAAAGCTCAACGCTGTTGTTGCCATCTGCCATTTAGACAAATGATACATTCATTTTCTATGAACTTCAAAAATAATCATGCCTGTGATGTGGTGCCTAAAGGAATATTTCAAGATCATGACTAAAATCCTTGTTCAAGCATATGGTGCTTAAAATAAAAAAACTTTGGAACACACTTTCTACCACTCGTTCAGTCAGGCCTAAAGAGTAGCAGAGTTATGGATTTGACACAGTATGTCACGTTTTGTTTTCTGGAAATGTGACTCATACTGAACTGTTTTCCCACCCCAATGCCCATTGCCTGGTGGATATTATATATGTTATACTGCATAATTATCTTGGAAAATACATGGAAAATATCCAACACACGCTAATTAATTACAATATTCAGCAATTTCAATAAAGTAACGCTAAGAAGCATGGTGCCAACATATTTTGATCATTACCACAGCAGAACTAACAAAATAATAATAACTAAAAACATATGGAGGAAAAGCTTATCAGGGAAACAAGGAATTTAATCTTTCTTAGCAGAAAGTGCATTATATGACATTTTACCACAGTTAGTTCTGACCCAACATTTTAATTGGCTGAGAGACATTCTGGGAGTGCCTGTACTGCAATAATGGCACTCCGACCAAGGCTATTAGAAATATTACGTGATACATACATGTGTAACCTAGCAACAACGACAGCCATAACAAAGCAGCAATGTTATAATTATCAAGTACATTACTGCCAGAATGAATTATACGTGTAAATAAATATAAATGAAACCGGCAGTTACTCTCGCTGTGACTTTCCTTGCAACATGTCAGGTGTTCTCAGACTGCACAATTTACCAATAAATTACAAAAATACTGGAATAGATCATAGTGAGACAATAACTAGAATACATAACAGTAATCACAAACACAGTTGACAACAGTCAAGAAAAATTATAAAATGGCAACAAATAGCTCAGAAATTCAATTGCTGCTTTAAGAATTAAAAATAAATGGTTACAAAGTGGTGTGGTACTGGGGAATTCACTTTAGTGTGTACACTACTTGCCCAGACATGATAAGTAATCAGTTAAATAGAGCTTTGGTAGGTCTTCTTGTACACACCTACACATACACACCTACGCACACACCTACACACACACACACACACACACACACACACAGTCTCTGTGTGATAGTTTGAACTGTACTACATTTACTAGACTTTACATGATGCAAGCCACTGTACTTTAACACTAGAATAAATACTTATATGTCTTTATTATTCATTAGCAAAAACATTTTTTAGTTTTCTAATAATCTAGTTTTTATAGTATTCCATTTCACTTTTAAGGGTGTGTCATAAATGTATTTCATTTATGTGCATTGCTGCAGCAACACCAACATTTCCTTTTTAGGGATAAATACTCTGTCCGTTTGTCTACTTACTCATAAATAATGGCATAATTTCTTAATCTGCTTAATTTATTTTCTTTTTAGTCTCTCATCATGCCTCAGGGTCCAGAAAGTTGGGTCAACATAGTAACCACAGCAGGTGAGGAGTCTATAACAGCTGCAAATTCAGAAGTACATGTACAGTCCAGTACAGAGTGAAAGAACAGATTGTTAGAAGTGATGGTAGAGTGCAAAACCATAAACAGAGCAAAAAATAGTGATCACAGTGCAAGCAGGGACACCGGAGCCAAAAGGTGGAGCAGACTTAACGGCACCCTGAAATATCAGTGACCAATCTCTCCATCATCAAAAACCTAGATGAGCAGAGAGGCAAGGCAGGCCGACAGCAACCAATATCACAGCTTACCAAATGTCTGCACTTTTGACCATAGGTTGAAATGTCAAGTCTGAGAACTACCAAGTTTCCACCTTAAATCTTAAAAGATTAGATAATACTTTATAAGACTATCAATTGCAAGTTACTGTTAAATATGACAAAACATTCTCAGATCAGCACATAGAAAAGTTGCAAAACCATCTCTCGACTGTGCACACATGAATAAAATTCATGACCATTGTTACCTTCCTCAGGAGTAGCCCACCAACAAGGATCACGTCGAGAAAAAACTGTAATATACTTTAAAGTCACAAGGGAATCCAGGGTAACTTCCAGGCAACTAAAAGCCTCCACATTTGCTAACATTAATATCCATGACTCCACCATCAGGAGAACAAAAATGTTTTGTGGGTGGATGGGACCAAAATTTAACTTTTTTGGTTTAAATGTGATGTGTGAGCGTTTTCTCATCTGTGAAACATGGATATTTGGGCCTGTTTTACTGCACTGGGCCAAAATTCTGAACTATACCAGCAAACTGTACTTTATAAACGCAAAGGAAAATGTCAGGGCAGCTATCCATGAACTGAATATCAAGAGAACATGGAATATGCAGCAAGATGTGGACAAATCTAAAGAGTGCAGTTCATGTGAGGAAACTCACCGACACCACCACACAAGTTGTAACTGTTCTGTGTGGAGGAAGAGGCTCAAATTCCTCAAAGCCAATGTTCAGGACTGATCAACAATTACTGGAAACAATTAGTTGCAGTTATTGCTGCACAAGGGAGTCACACCAGATACTGAAAGTTTCACATATTTTTCCCACAATAAAGCAATGGCCAAGTGTAACATTTTTGTCTCGTTTGTGACCTGATTTCTCTTTACCTAAATGTATAAATAATCTGATCTTGTTTGATGTTATATTTATGTAAAAATATAGAAATTCACTACTGTAATCCTAAAGACTGTGTTTAAGTTGTTAACGCTACCCTGAGGGCTATTCTATAGCTGTACTTTGCAGAAAGAAGGACCTGAAGTACTTTTAGATAAAGTCTGCACCCTTTGATGGACGTGATTATGGTGGATTACCGTGAACTTTTACTCCAGCACTGTAGGGTAAGACCATGTAGAGATATATAGATTAATATCTGTATGTTATAATATATGTAAAATTTATTAGCAGCCAGTGTACTGTTAACAAATTGTGGGTAATAAAAACAAACTTCACCTGGAAGAGAGTACATAGGGCCCAAACTCATTCATAACATTCCACTCTATGGCACCCATACATATAATATCTGGTCAGGGATAGTGAACAATTAGAGACAATAGCTCATATTTACCCTAGGATTTACCCTCATATTGTGAGTTATTCTGTTCTCAAATCAGTAGTGACATTGAGCGACACCATCAAAAGATACGTTAAAATGAAATAGTCCATAATGAAAAATCCCCTAATTTTTCGGAGCAGTGTAATATTCTGTGCTGGCCCCTTCTCATTATTGCCAAAACATTAAAAACACGCACATATCGAATAACAAATTGCATTGTTAAAACAGCTCAGGGTAAGCGCTTGGATATACTAGATTATACAACTACTTTGCGTTGTTGATGTGGTAGATGTGGGAGAAGTGTTGAGGAGTAAAGACCTGAGCAACTTTAACAAGAGCTAAATTCTTAAGCCAGAAAAATGGCTCACAGAATAACCTAAACAAAAAGCACAAAGGACTGTATTCGTGGTCAGCAATGATGAGTGCCTACTGAAAGGAGTTCAAGGAGGGATGAACCAGCAACAGCGTGTTGAAAGGGTGTTTGCGCTTAAGGCACTTCAATGTCTGAGAGCAACAAATTCTATCCCATCTGACCCAAATGGACATAAGAGGTAGTTAAGTTACTTAAATAACTTTAACCTGTTGAACATGGGGCTAGTCGCAGATTGCTCATGGAGGTCACCATTCTAACCCCTGTTGTCCCGTCTGATTACACCAGTTTCTTTACCATCATGCAGACGGTTGGGTATGTGTACACTGTGTGGGATGCACTGCACCATGATGTATTCCAGCTGGACTTAAAGATGGCTGAAGGAAGCCAAGAGTGTGAAAAGCTCTCATCGAACTACTTTAAAGACAATGTAATGTAATGTAAAACAGTTTTGGCTCAGTGGGTAGCACCACTGCCTCACAGCAAAAAGGTCCTGGGTTCAATCCCAGGGTGGAGTAGACCTCTTCTGTGTGGAATCTGCATGTTCTGTACTTGCGTCAGATTACTCAGAGCATTCGGTTTCCTCCCACAGTCCAAAAACATGTGTGTTAGATAACTGACTAAATTTGAATTTACCGACCTTGGCTTAATTTGACTCTTCCCATTAGGGGACAACAAATTGCAGTCTTCTGTCTGCCCTTTGCCACCCTCTTGCATTTAGTTTTATAACTGCCCAATCACTAAATGTAATAATGTTCGTAAGTATTGTACCCATAAAAGTTTAAAAAAGTAACTAAAGCAAGCGGTGAATTCAATTTTAGGGATTGTTTTTTTGACTGAGTTGTAAAAAGCCCAGTGTAGAAAGTTATTTTAAAATGGAGTACCAGTAATGTGATACGACTGACCCAACCCCCACCACAAGGGGTGCGGAGACCCGGAAACCGGCTAGAAGACATCTGGGGAAACACGAACTTGAAACTGTGGGGTGGAACACCTCAGGTTAAGTACCAACTGGGGGACACCATAACCAACAGACCTCATCTCACCAGAAGTGGAATATGAACCAGGAAGGCTCATCACTGAGAACTAGCTAGCTAACAAATGAGCAAGCTCTGGTTCATGTCCCATCTTTGGCAGGCTAAGGTCTGTCGATTACAGAATTGTGATTCCAGTTTGTGGATTTTGTTTCCACAGTGTATGCCTTCATGTGGTTTCAGTTACTGGCGGCATCAAGTGGAGTTGGTTGGGTGCTACATACAGTTTCCTCTTGGTGACTCACAAGGTTTAATTTATACTGGTAACTGTCAGTCACCTCTGCATAATCTAATACAGTAACTAACTTATGTAGTATAGTATATAGAGACTGGCAAAGTGGGGTTTACGCAATTACAGTGCACTATATATTCAAATAGGGACTAACATTGGGCTGCTTAAATTTTTCAAATCATATCATAACGAGTACTTGTGTCTTTTTTATTTCGAGTTGGCTGAAAAGCCCACACTAAAAAGCTAAAAACTCCTCAAAGCACTAAAGCATTGTGCCAAAGCCTTAGGTCAGCATTATATTTGATGTTGCACATCAAAGCAATGGTATTAATAACCATATTTAACATATTGTTGATGATTGGACCAAAAAATAACTTGAATGTCCCTCCATAATACCATTCACTTTCACTGATCTTTAATATGTTCTTTGTGAGCTTTAGCCTGAGCCAACCCTGCTATACAAAAAATAGTTTCTTGGCTACGACTCGTGTGTAACGTGTAAGGGGAGGGCCACTAACTACTTACTATTATACCCACTTTTATAAGAGCTGGTAATACTGCATAGAAATGTATTATATGGTTGTATTCCAATAAACACAAATAACTATATACAGTCACAATATCATTGTTATAACAAATTCTATATCTAATCTAGTGGTAGGCCAGGTACATTTAACTTCGGGTGGATCTTTTGTGCAGATTAGCAAACCGTAGAGAATGTACATAAATAACTCTGATTTATTTATGGGAGAGGGGGTCAAAAATAACTATAAGTTTCCCATGTAAAGTACACACTGCCTGAGTACTTCCTTTTGCAGAGCAGCTACATGATTGGCTGAATAGATAAAGCACACCTTGAGTCAGCTTGGCTAAAACAGCAGAGGACTTTGTCAGGTTACACTTCTTTTAGCCAAGAACAGAAACCTAAGGCTGCACAGGCTCATTTAAATTGGATATAATGCTTTCATTACAAATCCATGCAACTGGCATAGCAGTTGAATGTCATGGATTTTCCTCCTCAGTCACCTAATATAAAGCCCATCGGGCATTCACTGGGGCACTTAAATACAGAGAAAGCCACATATTTGGTAACATCACAAGATACACTTTGAAATATTGTAAAATCATGCTGGGATTAATTGGATCATCACATGTCGCACAATTTACACCATTTTGTGCACTTGTGTTCACAACCATTGCAGCAAAAGAAGGCTGTACTAAATGCTAATAAAGTCTGAAGTGCATTTTTAACTTTTCACATTGTCCACCTTACTGCTGCTAGTACAAGTCAGTGTTTCCCCAGATGTGTTTCTGCCTCACTACAGGTTCCTGAGTCTCTGCACTGCTTGTGGTGGGGGTTGGACTGGTCATATCACATAGTATAGGTTGAATGACTCTGTTAAAGTGTTGATATTGTTCTTATGTTCATAAGTGGTGCTCCTCATTCACCTAGTTGCAGTGAGAGTATCCGATTACTGAGCCTCTCCCCAAAATCAGCAAAGAAAAAAAAGTACTGTGGGAGCCCCACGTTACTGGCTTTCAGCTCCTTTCACCCCATCTGGCCAAACTGTTTGACAAGTCGTTTGTGAGTGGTCCCTGAGAAAATAAAGTCCACATCACAGGCCTTCCAGATGCTTTCTAGCCTAATACTCCCATCCCTTTGTGTAGTGGTAGAAACTGAGCCTAATTGGGATACATGTTTTGTATGATAGAAAATGACACTGAAATCAATTACAGCCCTGTGTGTAACATCATTTATATGAGAGAATCTCCAGAGGACAATTAAGCTCTGTTTTTTAAGACAAAACAAATGGATGTTAATGAAGGATACTGTGATAACGTAAACAGAAATTATGCTATTAAAATACAAACATTTTCCGGTGGGATTGATTATGTTATGCATACATGTAGACTACAGAGTGCAATAATGATCATTTAGTGTTATACAATGTAAAAACTTACTCATAGACCCAATACACATCTTCTTCTCTTTGCTTAGAATCTCAAGGTAACAGAGGTGGCCCAGTTTGTTTGCAGAGGGGGACAGAGAAGAGGTTAGACAAGCCAGTGAGAAAGTGGGTGTGGAGAAAGAGAACTGGAGGCTGAGAGAGAGGAAAAGGGGGGTTGTGGTGGGGCAATATAAAATCTCCAGAGCACAGACCATGCTTTATCCTGCCAGTGTGTCCTGCGTGGTACATGTTCAGTCACAGGAAATCCCTAAACCCTTCAAGCTCTCTGCTCTAACACACGTTCACCTACACTGCTGCACGCTCACAAAGGAAGATGGCCATGAGGAGAATGAATGAGATGGGGAGAAGGATGGATCTAATGTTAATCTTAAGTGTTCTGGTCTTACACAGTAAGTACAAACTTATTAGTTTAGTAAATGCAGGATTTTTTAATAAGTGTATAATTGTAATAAGTCAGTCCATAATTGTTTCTTTCATAAGCATCCTGTTTCTTTTGATTTTATAAGCATTTTATCTGAGCATTGGTGAGTTTTTAAACTTTTGAAAAACACTGGAGAGAAGTTAATCAAAAGACAAGGATGTCTAGTTTTAACTGGTGAATAAGAATGAACAAGGGTCTGTAATTAATAAAGAGCTAGTGCAGTCAAAAGAAATTATTTAAGGAGATGCTGAGCAGTATTTAAGTAAAGTAGGCTGTTAAAAAAGTAGCGGGAAGGTGGAACAAAGAGGGCTGGCACAGAGTGGAAACTTGCTGTTGAATGCAATTATGGAGTTTACCCTAGCCTTCGACTGGGTGGAGCCGGACGGGCGTGTGTAAAAACATGTGTGAGTGTAGGAGTGGAAAGACAGATGGCAGTAGGTAGTAGAGAGCCACTTTCCTTCACTAGTAACAAGACATTGGTATCAAGAATTCTTTACAAAAAAAATCTTTGTTTTATGCTCCACAAAAGGATGTGTCCCACCCTGTGTTTGCTTATGCTCATCTCAGAAAAGAAATGAGTGTTTACATTAGCAGCCACAGTGCTGGTGTAAGTAGTGTGTATGTTTTGTTTCAGGGCAAGTGGGCACATGTTCAGTTGATTTGGGAAGAAGTTAAAAGAAAAGATAGAAGTTAGAAGAAAAAAAGCGCAAAGAGGCACATTTTGCGTAGCACAGGGATATCTTGCCTCTTAAATCCTCCACTTTGATGAAGGTGCGCGCAGAGCAGATAGCAATGCACTGGTAATTGCAGGGTGAGATTTGACTTGGCTTGTCCTCCACATCCCAACTTTTTGTTCAGTTCAGTGGAACAATTTCTGTAATGCTTGGTGACTTCGCTTGGTAGTCTGCACCAGCAAAGTAACACTACATTTGTGGAAACATACCATCACACTGCCATTAGCAGGGGAACAGCAGCGGATGGTTTGAATTTTATTTAGGAAAAAAAATTTCATATTGCTAAGAGACAAGCAGTGCAAACACACACTTACCTAATGCACACACTGACTTGATATACATTGACTGCATTACAAAGGAAATTTGATTACATAACCAGAACCTTTACTGACCTGTGAACACAAGAGCAGAGTTGCCAACATCATGTAATGTAAACCACAACATGCTCTAGATTGACCTCCGGCATGTTAAAGCCTTTAGCTATTTCAGGTAAGAAACAGAAAATGTAGTTATCTAGTGCCAGATGTTTAACCTTTGCAAATGTAAAGTACCTAAACATAATTTAATTTAATTTAAACCACAAACAACCATTCCCACCAGTCTGCTACATTTTTGCTAGTGGGGTGCAGTTGGCACTAACGTGACAGATTTGGCTTGGAGGTGATCAATATTAACTTTCCAACAAAACACGGAACAATGATTTTATTAACAATGAAGTATTAACCTTACAGTTGTACCACTAAGAACATTATAGTGTTTTACTGAACTGTGTGTTAATGATAACAGGACAATAATGGTGGAACTATACTGAGTACACAATCAGCTTTGGTACTGGAATGTAAATCACACTCCAATATAAATTTAACAGATTGAACCCCACAGAGTGCATATAACATACAATGGTCAGTAACACAATTTAAGTGATATGGATATGTTTACCATTTCTTGATTTAGAGATAACAAAAGACCAAATGGATGAAATGGCAGTTTACTGGTACCTGAACAGAGTACAACAAAAATGAATAAAATATGTAAATATATATAAACATTAACTGATACCTTCAAGTAAAGCAGTTAGGTGTAAGAAAAAACATCAATGACAAATAATTGAACAATATGTAAACATTTTTCTCCCAGTGACTTTTGTAAGAATTCTGCCACTTTCCCATGGACAGGAATCCAGCCACTATGCAGTCAGGTGACAGGGTGGCACTGGTGAACCACATCTAAACAAAATGATGATTAGTGCTGCCTCAGGTCTCATAGAAGAAGCTGGTAATTGGATGAGAGTGTCTAGAGAGCATAAAAAGCTTTCACACATCTTTAACACTGCGGCACACCCTGTATGACCAGGAGGAGGGTTGTTTCCATTGCTAATGCTGCCATTGTAGCACATGACTTTAAAAAAAGAAAAAAGCTGGGAACACTGCAGAAACCACAGCACTTTATCCAGGCTCCAGGAATAAACCCAGCTGAAAAGTGTATTATCCAGCTCAGTATTGTCACAATATATCTGTAAATCAGGCTTAACTGACGTTTTTATTGACTTCACCAACACAGTTGAGCTATTCAGTGCAATGCAGGTGCTAATGTTTATGACATCTTGGTACTCATTGAAGAGAGGTCACGGCTGGTGAAGTCCATAATCATGTCCGTCTACATTATGCCCTTATCCTAAGAGCCATTTTTCTATGACAAAAGCAAGATGGAAGGCAGAGTTACAAAAAATCCTTGGGGAGGAAACATAACTCTTTCTTGCACCTGGAACCATCAAAGGTCAGGCCTCAGGCCAATCTAAACATGGACCAAAAATTGGTAGTGATTTTCTCATAACTTCAAGTTGAGCATTCCTGCAGTCCTGATGACATCATGTACCCCAGCTTGTGGGGTGTTTTAAAAACTGAGGTATTCACTAAGACCGGGATGTGCTTTATCTCAATATAGAATAATTATAGTTGAGCTAATAGATTAGATGGATTACATAACGCCAAATGGTTTTTAGATGCAGCACGAAATCTGTGTTTAAAAGCCACACCCTTTAGCTAGTAACATTACATAATTGGTAGTAACATGCATGCTTACAAAACAACACAATACAGTACTTACTTTGTGAGAAAGACTACGCAGTTCTACAAACTCACATATAGAACTAGATTATATTATTATCCGTTCGCTAAAAATAGCATGCTTTAGCATATGCTAGTCAGTTCAGAAATGCTGTTTTTGTAAGTTTTTTGTTCTTTTTTTCTGCTGCTGTAGCCATGCAATTTTATAGTTATTAGCACTTTTACAGGACACATTCTTTCTCTCGCTCCGCACATTCATTTTCAGTGAGAAACTTTGGCAACAAACATATCCAAAGACCTGAGTAGAAGCATTAGCGTATAATTAGCCTGAAGACACAAATCTGCTACGAGTGGAAAATCTGGAGTGTACAACTTGCATCATGCAGTCATTTCAACAGCAATGGATGTTTATAAGTTTAGTTTTGTATGCACAGCACCTTTAAGGATTATTGAGAGTACAAGTAATCCTGTTCACAGAGACACAGTAATTGTTCTTTTGCCACCACATAGTTAGCAACCATGATAGTTGTAACATGTTAGCAGTAACTTATAAGAGTTTTATGCTTGTTAATAACAACATCTGGAACAAAGAGCATTTGGCCTGGGGATTAAACCAGTACAAGCCCTTTAAACATTGCAGTAATTGCCTCAGGTAATTAATGTTCAGCAAACAACACAGGGGCAATCCTATCTAATGTTCCCTAATTGAAAACATATGATTGTATCCTTTTCCTGCCTTTGAGAGCACCAGGCTGTTGTCGTTAATGCCTACCCCCTCTTAACCACAGTTATAAAGACCCAGGGGATTTGTTATGGTAAGCCAGAAAGGAGAGAGGGTACAAACTCTAAAACCAGTTTACTTTTGTTGTGAGGAGAAATAAAGCCTTACCTAAAGCTCTACATTTGTCATTTTCTGTCTTCTTTTTTTTCCAAACCAAGCCCTTAATTCAGTACTCTATAGCTTGGGCACACTCCATGGGGTCCAACTCACAAAATAATAAAGGTTTGAATTACACCTTCAAGTTATTTTCATGAGCTCATGAGCTAACAAATGTGTCACAGTCATAGCCACAGTCATTTATCAAACTCAAAGACCTATAAGCTTAGATGTACATAGCAAGCCTGGTATAATGGAATTAATCCCAAAATCCCTAATGCAAATCACAGGAAATATGGATATGCTAAATCCAGCAGGTTTGTAATAATCAACCAAATCTGATTAATAATGCGAGGGGAGATTATATACATCAACCATGCATTTATTACATTGTACCCATTTCAAAAACAGCAGTGATCACAAGAACGATATCAATCCAATACAAAAGTATTCCGTTCCCTATAGGCTAAAAGTGATATTCTGCCTATGGTATGTAAAATGCAGGTAATCATGATTAGGTGACCAAAAATTCCTGTGAGTTGTTAAGCAAACCTTTAGGTTGCACAGGAATATAATCAGTTACCACACACTTAAAAAGTGAAAAAAGTGACCATGGACTAGCTAGTATTTCAGTCAAAGAGCAAAGTAGTAAACGTAACTTAACTTTTTTAAAATTCAAAGCAGAATATCTTCTTGAATGTTAGTTAGGGAAAAGAGGAAGCTCTTGGGCTGACGCAAAAACATCTGGAGGTAGGGACAGACAAAAAGCCACAAGGAAAGCTCGTTCTCAGTTCCTGGGTGGAGCAGCTGTGTGAGCTCCAGGCTTAGGGCCAGGTTCAGGGTTTTAAGACAGAGTACACAAGGAGGAGCGAGCCTCCGTGGAGACCTACACATCTGCCACAGCGGTGAAACCCCTCCCTGCCAGATGCCACATCTTTAGTCCTTTTTGAGTAAAACATAGAGCTGATTATAAGGATGGCTTTCCTAATGATTCTTCAGTATGACCATTTAATTATTTTCCTCCAGGTCATTTGTTTGCTTTGGTTTCACTGTTGCAATCGTGAAACTGGACACCAAGAGCCCAGCAGGATTGAGGGATTATTATGAGCAGTCTTAGCCACAATGGGGGTGATCTAGCCATCTAATGAGACTGTCAATATATAAAATATAATAAAATGAGAGCCCCAAAAGTGGTGACCAGCCTTACCAGTACAGACAGCAAGAGCCACACTGTTTTTTATGCCTTAATGTTTTAGTATGTTTGTGGCATTTAAAGACAGGGTGTGGATTGGTTATATTTTGCTGCAAAGCATTCCAGTTAGGTTTACACTAACAAAATGTCTCACAATGTATAGTCAAATGGCTGTATGTTGGAGGGTGTATAATTAAGTGCATGGTTCTTTTGAACATTTAAGTGTTCAATCATGATTGTTAAAGTATATAAAAGGGACTCTACATTCGCTATCTATTATAAACCCATGCATTCCCATTAAAGCAGCATGATTAGAAAAATGCAGATTGTACTGCTAAATTATGTTCATCTAACCATGCTTTTTAATGTAGGATTACGTTCAGAATATAGGATTATATGTTCCAGTCTGTGGCCTATTAAATGCACAATTTTCCCCAAATCAGAAAATGCTAATGTTGACACTTAAGACAGAGTTTAGTCTGGTAACAAAGTAAGATGAATAGAAGCATTTTTGTACTCTGAAATATTCAGAAGGTATTTTGGGGACAACACAGTTTGTTTAGACTGTGTGTGTTTACAGAGACTGAATACAGAGTCTGCAGAATCCATGGTCTCAAGAGAAAACTGTGGAGGACTTTAGGATTCATGGAGCCCCACCCCAGATCCAGCAGTATCGCTACAATAAATGTTTACAAGTGCCTCAGTGCACTATGACGTAGGTGAAACTTGCACCGTTTTTCAAGATTTTGTCAGCCAGAACACAAAACTGAAAAAAAAACAGACAAATTAAACTGTGTGCAATCATTGCGTCACTGAGTGCATGCACAATAAAATTTTGTATGGCTGAATATGCGAATACTAGGCAAATACTAAAGGCGATTCAATTCAATTCAATACTAAAGAAAGCAAGAAATGTTCAATTTGCAGGAAATCCTCCAGGGTCAGTCTGGACATGGAGCTTTTGCCAGGAATACTAGACAGAATGCATAGGGAACAAGTGCACCATTCTAAGGATTTTGGCAGTCAACAGTATATTGGGGGTAATTTACTGTTAATTAAGACAAAATAAATTTTACGTGATTAATAAGGAAATAATGGTTATGTAAATTTTTATAATAATACTGTAGGTAATTTGTTTCAACGTGTAACATTTCATTTGTAAAGCTGCACAGAACTGTGACATTACTGGTTTATTATACATTCATTTAATACTTAACACCTTGTAAAAACCCTGTAGTCCATGGCCATGTGTGATTATCGGATCAATTCTTTTGATTTATATTTTCACCCTTTTTAACACTTCGATACAAATATGAATACACACACACAAACATCTTCAATCTTGCTCAAACATCATTGCAATTATGTCTAACACAATCTATACTTTTAGGCCCACTTTACGCTGCCCTTAGTGTAATGTAATCTGGTAGTGGCTTGTTCAAGCATAAAAAAACAGCACATTTTACTGTGCTGAGCTCAAATTTCTTACTTTAACCTGTTTAATATCAATACAGTAAGTAACAGACTTAAATTACTTGCTTAAATTACTTTACAGTTCATAATTATATGATCTCAAATTACTGCTTTTTTGCAGATCTAATGAAATGTGCATTGCTATGTTCAATATATTCTGTTTTTGTGCATAATGGAGGTATTAACATGTTTGATATAAATGTAAGCAATGAGTGATCATATACATAACGCAAATCAGTAATACATGACACTATTTCGACATGCACAAATAAGAGATGTGCACTCAATGAGCATCTTGTTCAGACTGTAAGCAAGGATTGGTTAGGGCCCATACAAACTGTGTATGATTACTTCACTCAAAGAAAATCCCAGCTGTCAGCCTTAACAAACAGCCCCTGGGGAACAAAAAGTAATCCGGGCCAATGAAATATAGGAAACACTGACTATCCAATTTACAGTGATTCTGGTCCCAACAGTAACTTGAAACTATTACATCACATCAAAAAAGAAAAGACGAAGAAACGCTGAGTTTTTGGTATAAATCGTCCTTAGACAGGATGCCACAGTTAGGACATGTTTGCAGATGAGAAAATACACAATTGAAGGATGTGCAGCCATTTAAGCATCATTAGAAATTTATTGTAACAAGAAGAAACATATGGAAAAGGTCACAATTTGCAGAGCAAGATACACCCAAAGACTATCATTCTAAACACACCCACCTTGTTTGCACACATTTAACATCTGGAGGAATAACGCGAGCACAGCATCAGAATTATTTGGAAACGCTTTAGATATGCGTTTCACTGTCTCACTGTCCTTTCCACATCCTTTGTAGTGACTTATAATGCTAATCCTGAATCATAATTGTCATGTTTGGCTTTTCACAATGCAGCTGTGCTCAATGCAATGCAGGTTCTTACAATGGTATTAACTACTCCAGATGTGTCATCTTAATTGTGAATGGTAGAGGCCACACAGCTGCCAGTAACGTATCACTTTTAATCACGTGTCCGGAGAAACTCTTGAAAAAGATACTTAGTTTTACTACCCACAAATGTTATCCACACTCTCTCACACACTCATCACAACCATGTTCAACTGGTGAGTTTTGTGCAGCATATGTACGTGTATTAGCTTATATCCAACTTATATCCATGACAACAGGATTTTTGTCAGATAGCTGTGGCATGAACCAGTTTCAACCAACCACATAATATCCAGTTACACCACTGGCAATGTATTTGACAACATGTTTAGTATGGTGGTGTGCAGTTTGACCTTGAGCATGGACTCCCATTGCATTGGATTGGCTTATACATTTCAGAGTTAGTTCCCACTCTGATAACACTACACCCCACCCTCAAGACAAATTCCCTCACGTGCATATTTTTTTAAGCACACATCTGGTTCTGGGAGACTAATATATGCCAGATGTAGTGAGTAACACATCTGACAGCAATTGGGGTGGGCAATATGGCCTATATCACTGTACATGTAATTTTATGTCACTGTACCTATATAGCAGTGCGGTGACATAAAATAATGCATAAACATTTACTCTTTTTTCCTTCTTATTGTGCTCAAAACCGCCCTAGGTAGCACAGATTTAGCATCTCCTTTTTGATTCCATTCATTCTTTATGGCTGGGCAGATCTGACCAGAACACCACAAACAGTATGTTACAAATCTGTAAACATACTGCATTAACTTCAGTTCATCCAGTTATCATTAAAAAATAAAAAATAAAATTTTCTAATTAAAAAAAAAGCAGTCTCAATAGTCGACATACAACTAATCAACCAAGCTGAATCTCTGTGTGTAGTTGTTGCTCTTGTGCAGTGCTCACTAACCCATGCAAGGATGATGCCTAAGAATTAGTTTGAACAACGGTTGTGAGTAGGTTGCATCTAAGCAATTAGCCAATTGCATGTTAGAACGTAAGACCTAAAGAGAGGCACCAACAAATTGTGAGTGTTGCTTTCTCTGGATTTAATTGTTGAGCAGGAATCTTTATACATAGCTTTTTTTCTACTCAGTTTGGATTTTGGAAAGCCAAGCCATGCCCATTTAAGAGAAATCTCTCTACTTTTAATCACAATTTATGCATTGTTGTTTGTGAGCAGTCCTTAGTCTCCAATGTCTCTCCTATGTCATCCATCCTAGTGGTTGTTGAATGTAAACAAAGTAAACCCAAGCCTGCTTTCCCTGATGTTATGGGCCCATTTACAGAAAAGTGTATAAACAGTATAGCCAGATCACTACCGTTGATGTTTTCTACCAATACATAATATATTGTCATACTTAAAAACAATTGGTAACTAATGTTTAGGGTGCTAGTAAGGGATTTTTTTTGGCATTCTTAGAGTTGATCTGATACCTGTGAATAATACTTAAGCCCAGTGTGTGACCTAGGTAACATTTTGAAGCATGGGTGACAGTTTGAGCTATTAATCCTAAAAGCATTAGATGTTCATTAAGCTAGGAGTTTAGAGGATATAATCACTAAACATTTAGAAATAATGGCTGAACTGAACTTACATGCATCAATAAAAGTTTGTCAGGCACTTATTTAAACAAACATTAGTGACATAACCCTTTTCCTTACATCATTAATGGCAGTAAAAGACTGCAGCCTGTTTTAATGCATATCCTCATTCCCCAGCTAGAAAATGTTTTCAAATGTTTGTCTTGTGTGGCTCAAAGCAGCACGATAAGCCAGAAACAAGGCACTCTACATTAACATTCCCATTATCAGAGTGAATTGAGGTAGTTTTGGCTAAACAGGGAAACTCCAGCCAAGGGTGGTAAATTAAAGCGCTGTGACTTTTCAGGGTAATGTTTATTTTCCAGATCACAGTGAGAAAATGACTCGTGCAACTTTGTTTTGGGGGATGGGATTGTTGAATGTTAGATGAAGGATGCTAAAGGAAGGTAGCTTTACCACAGTCATCTCACAGCAAACATGTTGTTGGATTCTATACATATTGTTTGCAGGTGCTGTGCATGCGGTGCAGATCTCTTGCAAATATTTTTAAAAAGGGACAAATAAAACGCTACTGTGAAAAAAAACATAGGTCCAATGATTAATTAATTAAAATTAAATATATATGTATATATATATATATGTGTGTGTGTGTGTGTGTGTGTTAAAACTCAAAGACTGGAACAAATATCGATGTAAAATATTATGGCATGATGAATCGAATTTGAAAATTTTCAGGAAACTGACTGGCAATGATATTTATGGTCATTATACCATTGCTAAAATAACAAATATAATGGTAGTCAAGGAATTTTGCATAGTACTGTAACAAATTAATGTAAATGGGTGCCTTTTTCACAAAAATAAGATGTAGAAAAGAATAATTTGTGGGGACACGAGGTCAATTTTAATCATGGAACACAAAATACTGTGACAATGCCAAGTGTGATAGTACTGTGTGAAACTTTAAACAAGCTGGGTATTTCTATTTTACATCGACTATTTTACAATATAGAATTACAGTAAGCAGGTTGTTTTTGATAGTAAATGTACATAGTAAATGTATATTGTTCATAGATGTTTGGGAATAATATATCAGATATTTAAGGGAGGTTAAAAAAAAGGTAAAAAAATTGGTCAATACATAATGTAAGAAAGACAGTTAACAACTTAGATGAAGTTCAGAAATTGGAATATTTGGATGAATCATAAAAGCATGAACAAATCAGAGAATGTTGCTGACTATTTCTCACAGTATTTGAAATCTTAAAACATACAAGCTTTTAGGTTGTCTTAATTATTACACAACCTATTTACATCACATTAACACATTTCATATTACAAACCCAATTCTAATGAAGTTGGGACGTTATGTACAGCAGAATATGATGAGTTGCAAATTCTTTTCCACCTATATTCAATTTAACGGTCAAACTGATAAATTATAGTTTTTTTTTTATATTCACTTATTTTGAATTTGATGCCTGCAACACTTTCCGTAAAAGTTGGGATGGGGGCATTTTTACCACTGTGTTACAGTGTTTTCTTTTTGCTTTGTAGGTGGAATTTTTTCCCATTCCTTCTTGATGTAGAACTTTAGTTGTGCAGCTGTCCGGGGTCTCCGTTGTCGATTTTGCACTTCTTAATGCGCCACACATTTTCAGTGGGAGAGGGATCTGGACTTCAGGCAGGCCTGTCTAGTACCACAGGACACTTTTCCACTTTGCGTCAGTCTCGTTTCTGGTTATTGTTGATTTATGGCTTTCACTTTGCATAGTAGAGTTTTAACTTGCACTTGTAGGACTGTGGTAGCCTCGTGGTTAAGGCACTGGACCTGAAGGTACAGGGTTCAAATCCCACCTCTACCAAGCTGCCACAGTTGGGTCCTTAAGCAAGGCCCCTAACCCACGATTGCTTGAATTGTAAGAACATATGAGTTGTAAGTCGCTCTGGATAAGGGTGTCTGCTAAATGCCGTAAATGTAAATGTAGATGGAAAGACGCACTGTGGTCACTGACAATGGTTTTTCTGAAGTGTTCCCGAGCCCATCCATTATTATCCATTACAGAATGATGTCAGTTTTTAATGCAGTGCTGCCTGAGGAATCGAAGGTCACGGGAATTCAATGTTGGTTTTTAGCCGCTTACTTGCTAGTACTTGCTAGTTTTTTTGCAGATTCTCTGAACCTTGCCCCGTCTTTGCTTGTGAACAACTAAGCCTTTAGGGGATGCTTTCTATACACCCGGTCATGATACTCACCTGTTTACAATTAACCTGTTCACCTGTGGAATGTTCTAAACAGTTGTTTTTTGAGCGTTCCTCAACTTTCCCAGTCTTCTGTTGTCCCTGTCCCAACTGTTTTGGAACGTGTTGCAGGCATCAAATTACAAATGAGTAAATATTAGCAAAAAAATATAAAGTTTATCTATTTGAAAATTAAAATATCTTGTCTTTGTAGTGTATTCAATTGAATATGGTTTGAAAAGGATTTGCAAATAATTGTATTCCGTTTTACTTAGTTTTACACAATGTCCCAACTTCATTGGAATTAAGGTTGTAAAAAACAGATTGAACCTTTACTTTTCCTCATTATCATTGTAGGTTGCCAGGTTGCCACCCAGACTACAATGGCACCAGATATCACACAGCAAACATTCACAGCTGAAGCGGCCTCGAGTGCATCAGACAGCAACACTCAAAACACAATAGTTGCGAGTGAAGTTATGACAGATGCTACAGCCAATCCAACTAGTACTGGTAAGTATATGTATAGAATGTCAGAAATGCATATACAGTCTGTTTATCATTAGAAATCACACACTCTCTGTGCACTCACCCATGCCAGCCAGGTGGAGCTTTCCATAGGCATACAGATTACTATAGCTAATTAGTGCCACACCTACCCCTAATCCAAACTGTAACTCCACATGTTAACAAAGCAAATCTTTTCCTTCTTTTGGTTTCTCAAATAAGGATGAAATTTCTGTTAAAAGAAGTGCCCATGTGGACCAGCAGGATGTCTTCACCATGTCACAAATGTCAGATCTTTCTATTCTGGTAGAAACATTTGATACCCACAACGTACTATACACATACCCACACATACATACAGTCAAATCAGTGTTTCATAATGACTAATAATAATTAATAATAATCATCATTATTAATCATCATGTCATGACTACTAATGATTTTTTAATGAACACTTTATATATTTGTAGTAGAAAGCATTGATTTACTTCAGTCTTGCTAACTGTAAAAAAACTGTTTAACTAAAATAAAAATCTAACCACAACACGAGTCACACTGCTTATAATTTATGCTTAATAATGTATATATATTGTTTTATTAGTAATAATAATAAAAATAATAATGCTTTTGACATTAGACAACAGTGCATGGCCACTTTGACTGTTGTTTATTACACAGCACCATGCTAATCATTTATCCTTAACCAGCTTTAAAGTTGTATGAATTGTATAGGCCACAGTTGCCCTTCTGTTGGTTCTACAAGGAATAGTCAGCGCACATAAAATAAACCTTTGGTACCATCACCCTGTCGTCAAACTGAGTTTTGTCCCTCCTTAAACCACTGTCAGTACATACTCACTGCTACTAAATGGCAGTGTTGCATTTTGGAGATGCTCTGACCCCACTTAACAATTTACTACATTACAACCCTGACATTTCACTCAATGTATGATATATCCCATAGCATGACAATTGCGGTTGCAATGAAATAGAGTGTTATTCAGTATTTGATCTGTGAGGGTGCATACTACTTTTGTTTATTAGTGTATGCATCTAAGTATACATACGTTTAACATTTATAGTCACCTAATCATGCTGGACTTTAGAGTATAGTGGAAATGGTGATCAAATTGTAATGCCTCATTATTACTTTTTTTATAATTCATTATTTTTTTTTTTGTTTACAGATAATACTCCTGTCCCTAATGTTTTAAACAATTTAATGAGTTCTACAACATCTCAGGTGGAGACAGCCATAACTACTGAACAAATCAGTACAAGATTGCCTGCTGATAATGATGACAACAAACCAATCTCTAAATTAAACATGACTCCAGATCAAACCATTCAAAATATTACCCATGCAATTATGACAACATCTACCACTCCACCCAGACCAACTTTCTATGCAGTAAGTGATTCTTGTATGCACTGTGTGTGTGATACTACAAAGTCATTTCAGCTTAATCACAGTGAGAATATATTAAACACAATAAAACATCTAAAATGCAGTATTTAGCTTTTGGTTGCCGTATAGTTAACAGAATTTTTGTCTAGAGTAAAGATGATTCATGGCATTCTATTCATGGCATTCTATTCAATTGTTTTATTTTTCAGTCTATTGCATGCGTGGATGCGGCAGCAGTAAAGGGACGGGAGGGGTTAAAGGTCGAGATGCAGGACGCATCTAACTGCGTACGTATAATTTGTCAAACCAAAGGACATGGAACTAACCATATTTCATACAAAATGTTCTTTAAATAAAAAATAAAGAAAAGTAAAGATTGTTATTTGTCTGAAGGTTAGGTCACATAATTCTGTGAAATTAATGTATATATATATATACACAGATTTTTTACATTTTATTTTATTTAGCATTATATATATATATATATATATATATATATATATATATATATATATACACGTATACGTATAGGTATGTATGTATGTATGTATATATATAATGCTAAAAAAATTGGCGGATATTTAAAAATGAAAATTAAGCAATTAAATTAAGCATCATCTTTTTTTAATTAAACAAGGATCAGAAAAGCAAATGACAAGTCAAAGAAAGCTGATCTATAATGCAAATGAGATGCAAAAACATTTATTTGGTGAAAATGCAATGTAAAAGGCTGAAAGTGCTGGAGTATCTGAACTCCTTCAGTGGTATTGGAATCATGGTTTGGGCTAGTACCGGCATTGGTGGTCGTACCAAGCTGCAAATTATCGCTGATTGCTGTCAGATACCGAGATGAGGTCTGGCAGTTGGAAACAACTTTCTTTTCATGGATGATAATGCAAGGCCTTCAAGTTCTCCAGACCTGAATCCCATTGAAAATGCTTGAGCTGTACTGGGAAGACGTGGTAAATCATCCAATGCCTCCCACAACACTTCTTGAGCTGAAAGTTGCCATGGGGCAAGAAAGGCAAAAGAGCGCACAAGAACTGCTGGACAATCTGATCCTGTCCATGCCCCATCACTGTCAGTGTGTTTTGGGAGTCTTGGGTTAAAATACACCCTACTGAACAGTCAACGTGTGGCACTCTCGTCGAGATGCTTCTGTTCACCCCCATGAATATATCGGTTTCTACTCAATCATGATAATTGAGTTTGCAGTGTAATCAAACTGCTTTTCTTTTTGACTTTGCTTTTCTAATGATTTTGTTTAATGTAATAAAATCAAATGCTTCTTTTTAATTACTTCATATTGACATATGTGGGTCCGTGGCAGTTTTGCGTATGCCGTCGGCGTAAGGAGATCCTTTACCTCATGTCACTTAAAAGAAACAATACCTCATTCTTTCACAGAGCAGTTTAGACAGAGGAGGGACAGATGTTTCCACTCACAGTGGCTCTGTGTTATCACCACCAAGTCAGACACAGGAAGCGGTGTGGCATAAATGGTGTTGTGTAAGCACAGTACTGAACTGTAATCTGTTATCCTAAAGGAAGCCAAATGTCCTGTGAAAGTAAGTGCCAGTTTAAAATAGACCTCAGACTACTACCTTGCAGATGATCGGAGGGGGCAGTTCATGAAGAATGTTGCACCTTCTTGCTAGAGAATATGAAGGAATTAGAGTACTGTTACTGTTTCACATATACCATTCCCCACCCAAGACCTACATGACAGGCATTACAGTGGTTTGAGGACAAATTGCTTCATGTTTGGAGACAATCTGAGTGTCTCAGAGCCACTAATATCTGAGGAACTACCTACCCAGGAGTTGGACAAAGCAATAGAAGAACAGGACTGTGTTTTTCAGAAAACTGCTTGGCCAGATGTATCTGAATGATCTCAGGGTCATGACATGACAGGGGTTCTCTTACAAATAAGAGTGCCAAGGCAAACAGAAAGAAAACATGCTTAAGCAATGCTAATCTACACATCTTCACGCATAATTTGCATCCAAGTCCTGATGTCATGGAAACTGGAAGCACTGTAAACAGGTCTGCAATGTTTTATAGCAGGCTTTAAATTCTGCATAATAAAACCTAAAGTAAAATAGTTGCTGATCTGTGCACACACCTATTGGCAGGATTTGTTATCCACTAATCAAAACCAGAGAACAGCAGATTGTTGTAAAATCACTCATTTCGAATCCAAATTCGGTTTGGATTGTAGTCTGCACAACTCCACTCTGTGACTAAAAAATTGTGGGGAAACGTGAATCCAGAGAGACTATGGAACTGCAGGGAACAATTTATGTGTCTGAATACTTATGCACACATTAACTTCCAGTTCACATTTTTAATGGCATAACACCACTTACACTGACAGTCAGTTCGCTTTCACCTCTTAGAGCACTCTAGCAGTAGACTAACTACTTAATAATAACTATTAAAATGAAAACATTGATTATTTTCTTTACATTTGTGTGCATACTCTAATCTTATATGCTCCTTATCCTCCATGCAGACGTCAACAATGGATATATTTAAGGAACACATGCAGAGATTGTGTGTCAAACCACCATGCAATTATCAAATATTCCAGGAAGAGGACTCCAAGAATGTGATCATAACTGGCGAGGGTATTGAGGGTAATATTTTGCTTATTCTTACAGTTAATTTTGTGGACAAATGCTAAGAAAAAAAAATAACCTGTAGTAACAAGATGTTTATTTTATTCTACAGAAGATATCATGGGAATTAAGGACAGGATTACTGATGTAAAAGATTTTGTAAGTATATACAATCCAAATCACAAAACTTATTTTAATTAAATATCGTAGTATCAAATTAAATAAAATAATATTTTATTGCACCAAGCACACAATTTTTGTGCAAAATTTGTTGCATGATTGTTGTTTTTGGCATGCTTTTATTTAAGCACAAGTTTTTTAAATTACTATATTTTTAAAATTTTACACTTATAATAATTAAATAACATGTCCCTCATGTCTTGTTGCATCACAACATTTCATTCACACAAAAAAAAACAGTTTACCAGTATGATACGGTTTTATTTTCAGCTTTCAAAAAAAATACCATATACAAGTTTTTACCTCGTGTGACATATGACCCAGTGTGTTAGTGTTTTTATGTGACAGCACTCATGACAGCACTCCAGAGCCCCAATCTAGACTGCACACCTTAACAGATGTACTGTATGCACTGTATACAATAATTAGTTAACAAAGGCAAAGGCTAAAATTGCATGCAGTTACCTGGACAATCTTACTGATACTCCTTAACAGTTATTCAGGGCAGACTGAATAAAAAAGAATAATGATTTAATAAAAAATTTAAAAAAATTGGAAAAACATATGATCACCGAAGACCAAATAGCACTTTAATACTGATCCAACCTGATGGTCAGATTATTTAAGATGATGTTAAATCACATTAGGTCTTAAACAAGTCACACCAATGGCTATGGTATGAGTAAAAAATTGTACATGATTTCTTACTATTATGAGAAGCACAATTAAACGCTCCTTTCTCTGGGAAGAATGTCTGTCATAGGTAGATCACACAGTATTCACAGTATTCACACTATTCACAGATAATATTATATAGAGTCCCAATATTTTTGACAATTACCATTGGTTTTGTTATTTTAAATTACAGATAAAATGTATTAAATAAAGAATAGTGCATACCTAATTGTTTGAGAATTTCCCCTTGATTCAGAATAAAAACCATGTGCTTCTTTGATAGGGGAGGGAATACTCTTAGTCATTTATAAACTGTACTTGCCAAAATCTGTCATGTTTGTACGTTGCTTTTTCTATGTTGCTCCAAATTTCATTTTATAGGGAGAGAAACTCATAGAAACCTTTTCATGTTTTACTGCATAAATAAAATTACAGTTACAAAGAGAGCTCTGCATAACTTTTCAATTTAAAACTCTAGCAAAATAGCTCTGCTCAAAGGCACCATCTTAAAAAGCATGTAATGAAGGCTTTTGTCCAGCAAAAGGATCTAGGATTATACAAGCATCTACATAAACTACGGTCTTGTGTTATATCAATGTGGGATAACTAGCTATCATGATGTGTGCATTTACCCATGTGAGGATTCTCAGTGAGTTCCTTTAGATGAATTTTCTCCACTCAAAGACCCAATGACGCCAAGCCCACCTGGCAGCTTGTAGCTTAGCTTGTAGCATAGCTTGTAGCATGCTCCATTTCCTATACATTATTTTCTTCCACTGCCTCTCCATTTTGATTTTTGCTCTCTTGCGTTCTCACTCTCACAGTGAGAGGTTCTCTTCTGCAGCGTGGCATACAATGTATGCATGCATCATTAGCATACACCCATTTGCACATAACTAGTCTATCGACACTCACAAGCTAGACTCCAAGTCTAGTCCTTGTGCCTGGTTTTTAAAGTTGTAAAGGGGCTCTCAACAAAAATATAACAGCCCACATTGACCATATTGACTGATTTTATGAAGTCATGCTTGCAGACATGCATAAAAGTAACGTGTGGTAATGTGTTTTAAAATGTTTACAACCTCCACTTCTCTGAAAACAATATTTACGATATTTGTTTGTTGCTATTTTGTACAGATGAGGGTAGCATCTGCTTCACAATACCAGTCAACACCAAACAATGTGTTTGTGCCTGTGCTGGTGTCCGGGTTAGTCCTTGCCGCTGCACTGATCGGGATATATGTGTGGAAGAACAAAAGCCAGCGAAAGGCCAAAAACATAAAACTGGTAAGTTTTCTAACCTCCACATCAATCAGACTCTCAGTGGATTCAATGTAGTATCACACTTATTTACAGTTCAGGCAAATTACTGCCACGGGAGAGAGGGAGAGAGAGCAGGAGAGAGAGGTGTGTGTGTTTATAGACCTATCTTTCATTGCACCAAATTCCAGTTCTGATGCTCGCATTCCTATTGTAGGGGCTTCTGAATGTGGTCATGGATTATCATTGTGGTCACTCTGACTTGCCTGTGGCTATGCAAGCGTCTATTTAGAATGGTTTAATGCACTGTATGTTCTGAAACATCCTCCATCAATGGGCCTTAAGCATCCAACAGCCTGTTGCAGGTTCTTTGTCCAGTCTCAAGCCACTATTGGTAGATACTATCATGGACCACCCATTGTGCCTTGTCATTTAAGATGTAGCATTTTGAGTTTATTCACTGTGCACTCTGTCAGACACCAACTATATTGTAGATCTTTAATAATATTGTAGATATTGTAGGTGTAAAATACGTACATCTACAGTAGAGCATCTGTTCACAGTTTATTTTACTCATCAGCGCTTACAGGACCCGATCTGTGGGGGTCTTGACCATTAAAAAAACAGAGTGAAGGGGAGTAGCAAAGTGTGTAAAGAGACAGTCTGTAATTGGTACATGGACCTGATGCCCACCTCTGCCAAGCTGCCACAGTTGGGCCCTTGAGCAAGGCCCTTAACCCACAATTGCTTGGATTGTAAGATTGT
>JAUZSU010128897.1:4397-17026 GCA_034780255.1 Parotocinclus maculicauda | reverse complement strand
AAAAATCTATCCAGAGTGTTTAGATTTTAGCTCAGCTTATAAATCGTAACCGCGCTCTTCGTGGTCGATAATATCCAAGCCTTGTGTTTCTTCATCGGGGCTAACGCGCAACCCAGTGATCATACCGACGATTTTTAGCAAGATGAATGTCACAACAGCGGTGTAAACAAAGGTTGATACAACGCCAATTGCCTGTACGCCGAACTGTTGGCTGATTGATGTAATGCCTTCAGCAAAGCCTTGTCCGCTAAAGATGCCCAGTTCGGTTGAGGCAAATACAGCCGCCATCAATGTGCCGATAATTCCGCCCACGCCATGCACGGGGAACACGTCTAGCGAGTCATCAATTTTCCATTTTTGTTTGATTAGAATAACCGCGTTAAAACAAACGATTCCCGCGATAAAGCCAATTACCAATGCGCCTGCAGGACCAACAAAACCCGATGCGGGTGTGATAGTACCCAAGCCTGCAACCATACCTGTGACCGTGCCTAAGGCCGTTGGTTTGCCAAACTTAATCCACTCATAAAACATCCATGTGACTGCGCCTGTAGCGGCAGAAATATGCGTGACCAACATCGCCATAGCAGCATCGCCATTCGCCGCTAGTGCGCTACCGCCGTTAAAACCAAACCAGCCAACCCAAAGCATACCTGCGCCTGTGACGGTCATGGTTAAGTTGTGCGGCGTGGTTGCTGATTTGCCAAATTGCTTGCGCGGACCAATCACAATGGCGGCAACTAAGGCGGCTACGCCAGCGGTGATATGTACAACCGTGCCGCCAGCAAAATCGAGTAATCCCATTTTTTGTAACCAACCACCGCCCCACACCCAGTGCGTGACAGGTGCATAAACTAAGATCAACCAAAGTGCTGAGAATAATACGACTGCAGAGAATTTGGTGCGCTCGGCAAAGCCGCCGATAATCAATGCAGGTGTGATGATTGCGAAGGTCATCTGGAACATGGCAAACAGTGATTCAGGAATATCACCTTGAAGAGTGCCTTCGCTAATGCCGCTAAAGAAGGCTTTGCCCATGCCGCCAAAATAAGGATTTCCTTCATCAAAGGCGATGCTGTAGCCAATAGCCACCCAAAGTACGCTAACAATGCCTGCAATGGCAAAACACTGCATAAGGATGGATAAGATGTTTTTGCTGCGAACCAATCCGCCATAAAATAGCGCAAGCCCAGGTAATGTCATAAATAGAACAAGGGCAGTTGAGCTTAAAATCCATGCGGTATTTGCGCCGTTTAATTCATCTGCTTGAGCAAGGAAAGGGAGAAAAAGTAATGCAAGAAGAGCTAATTTAGAGGTTTTAGAAAAACACATATTTAAAGCGCCTCCTGTCCTGTTTCACCCGTACGAATACGAATGGTTTGCTCGATATTGGTAACAAAAATCTTGCCGTCGCCAATCTTATCGGTGTTGGCAGCTTTGATGATGGCTTCTATAGCTTGGTCCAAAACATCGCCTGAAACAGCGGTTTCAATTTTAACTTTAGGTAAAAAATCAACCACATATTCAGCACCACGATACAGTTCGGTATGTCCTTTTTGTCGGCCAAAACCTTTTACTTCGGTGACAGTCAATCCGTGTATGCCAATGTCAGATAAGGACTCGCGAACATCATCGAGCTTAAAAGGTTTGATAATTGCGGTAATCATTTTCATCAGTATTTCCTTAGGGCTAAGTTGAAGCCTCAATTGCACTATAAGAGTGCGAAGAATACCTGAAAAGTGATAATTTAGTCCATAAATTCTAGCGATGTCAAAATTTTAGACGGAGAAGCACTATTATTGTGCGAAATTTTTTAGCTTAGTCATTTAGAGCTTAAGCATAGATTGCGCGTACTTCAGCGCGTGTTTCTGAATTCATGCTAGGAATGTCAATATGAGGACTGATAAAGTCTTTAGGAATGACCTCAGAGCTAATAAATAAGCTTAACTCTTGTTTGGCACAAGTCATTGCCATGGTAAGTTTATGCGTATTTTCTGCGATGAGGGCTTGGTGTTGGTCGCTATTATTACTAACTTCATCTTCGGCATTGTAAATATGTTGTAAACCCACAATGAAAACATGTGGTGCAGTTTGCCCATGTGCATGCGATAAGCTACAAATCCTTAGCCCTTTTTTCTGTTCTGTATGTCCTTTAATGGTATCAACCGTAATTTCTAATGTTTGCGTTAGTAGCTTTTCATAATAATGTATGGATTCGCTATGCGTGGTAATCAGCAGAATATCGTCTAAATCTGTTCCAGTGTGAATGAGTTTTTTAACCTTATCTAATAAGCGATTTTTTTCATCTTGAGGAGAATGAAAGTGCAGCAACTGTGGCATAGGGTTGCTAGAAATATCAGGAAGATTTCGGTGGATTGCTCTATCAGTGGCATCTGGTAATCGGTGCAAATAAAAGGAGTTTGCCGCATTTAAAATATAAGGATTTATTTGGTAGTAGCGCATCAAGTTTGTGCAGTTTCCTCTTAAGTCCAAGCTGGTTTCCTTCCAAAGGTTGCAGCTATTAGCAAAGCGTTGTTTTGGATTTTGTGAAATGAATAGCTTGCCCGTTTTAGGTTTAATAAGCTTTTTCATTAATTCAAAAGCAATGGGTGGAAATAAATGTGCATCATCAATGAGTACGTGGTCATAATGTTTTTTAAATGCATTTTTTTTAGATAATGAGTTCAATAATAGCTGCGGAAGTTCTGCTGCAAGCATGCTCTTACTAAGCGCCACTTCACTTTTTATGGATAGTAGTGTTTTCCATATATGCTTATATTGCTTTGTTGTTAATTCGTAATTTTGCTCGCTTCTGTCTGCGTTTAAATAATCAATTCGCTGGAAAAAGCTTCGACCTAAAATAAAATTCATCTCTTGAAAAAAAACGGTCATACTAATTTTATTCTTAGTTAAATGCTGGCTGGCAACAGTCTGAACAAGGTCAGAAATTTGTTCTTCGTCAACGATCGTCTTTTTTAGAGAAAGTAGCTTAGCGCACCATTCTGTTAAAGAGAGGATTTCTGTTTTTTTATCCGTAGGATTAAGATTGTAATAGCGTTTATAAAGTGAGTTTTTTGATGCTTCATCAGGTGTAAGGATGAGTACTTTTTGATTGCTATTAAAATAACCTGATTGATTAATTAATCTAGCGCGATGGAGGATAGTTTCTGTTTTGCCACTGTTTATTTCACCGTTTATGCTATGTAGGTTTAGATGTTCAAAGTGGCTTTTATCGGTAGTTTTTAATACCCCCGTTTTTATGGCAATTTCTTGTTCATTATCTAATAAGCCTTTGTCTGCCTGATGAGAGTAAATAGCTAGCTCAGGGTTGAAATCACAACGAATATGGTGCTGTACGGCTTTAGAGAGCGGCTTACCCATAAAGTTGTTAATGAGTTTGCGAAGGTTGTTATCGCTAGCGAGTTTATCTTCACCAAGTAAATAAATACCTAAAGATTTTATGCCAAGATTGAGCTGGTCTTTATCTACATTGCTAAAGATCATTAAGAAGGGCGTTAAAGTAGCTTTGTGGCTATGGAGTTGTGATGGAAGTAAGCTCGCCTGAAATCTCATTAAGGATAAGAATTCTGGGTTGTTTGATAAGCTATCTTTGATAGATTTATTTTTTGTTGTTTCAAAGAGACTGGCAGGCGCATCGCTAATATATATACAAAGAGATTGTTGTCTAAATTGAACCCAAAATAGCGATCCATCTAGCGCCATGCCAGCGTGTTGTTTTGTTGGGCTTTTTAAGCGTTGGATAACTTTATATTCAGGACCTAGCTGATTATACAAATTTTGATACAAAGCCTGAGCAGCAGGCTTTGTATCAAGACAGTTTTTAGGAATCATCATAGTCATGTTTTTTTTATTAGATCTCTTTGAGATATACGTCTCTGACCATTTTAACACGGGCTAAATGAACGCAACTTAAATGAGCATGTGATTTCTTTTAAAAAGTAGTAAAATCCACTAGATAATTTAAGAGCGCTTCTATAAATATGGCAATATATGCAATTGGGGATTTACAAGGTTGTTACGACTCGTTGCAACGCTTGTTAGAAAAGCTCGATTTTTCGCCTGAAAAAGATCAGCTTTGGTTTGCGGGTGACTTAGTAAATCGTGGTAAAAAGTCGTTAAAAACTATTCGATTTGTGAAAAGTTTAGGTGATTCTGCAACTGTTGTTTTGGGTAATCATGATATTACTTTATTGGCAATGTACTACGGCGTGTTACGACCAAACTCATCGCTTAAAAAATTACTCAAAGCAAAAGATTGTGATGAACTGATTGACTGGCTACGTTCTCGCCCTGTTTTGCATGTGGATGAGTCACTAGGTTTTTGTATGGCTCACGCGGGTATTTCGCCAGAATGGACGCTTAAAAAAGCACAAAAATACGCCAAAGAAATGGAAGTTTCATTGCGAGGAGATAATATCAAAACATGGCTTGAAAATGTCTATGGCAATAAGCCAAGGCGCTGGTCTAAAAGTTTAGAATCCTATGCTCGCCACCGTTATATTTTAAATTCATTTACGCGTATGCGCTATTGCGACAAGAAAGATGGGGCGTTAAACTTTTCAATGAAAAGCGCGCCAGTTTACCGATCAAAGATACGTAAGAAGAATAAAAAAGTGCCGTGGTTTTTATGGACTAAGCGAAAATCTATTTCATTGCGTATAGTGTTTGGTCACTGGTCAAGCTTGGGTTATTATCAAGATGAAAACGTGGTTGCTCTCGACACAGGCTGTGTTTGGGGAGGGCAACTAACTGCAGTGAGGCTAGATAGCGATGTGATTACAGCGATCAGCCAACCCTGTAAGAATAAAGTATGAGTGTGGTAAAAAAATGTTAGATGAAATGGAAGATTCATTACCCACACCCGTTGGTAGCGTAAAGCTGGTTATAAATGGTGATGATTACCTAGTAAGGGTGATGAAACCAGCCGCCAGCGCATCGCTACACGAACTACAAAACTCGCTTAAACGAAATCGTGAAATGCTAAAAGAAAGCTATGAGGCTATGCATGAAACTTGCCGTGATGACTTTTTTAAGCGTGTAGAAAAAAAGCACGTGGATTATTTCTCACCCACACAAAATGCATTAGTTGCCAGAGCCAATATGGACTTGCTCATCCCTTTGATAAACGTAAAAGGTGGTGTAGCAGCCTACGCCAGCAAGCTTGAAGGTATGCCAATAGAAAAGCATATCGAGAAGTTACGCAACAAAGCGGCAGAAAACGTGAGAGAAGAAAGCACAAAAAGTAAGATTGGTGGTTTCCTACTGATGATATTGGTATTAGCGTTAGCTACTGCAATTTTGTTGGTGTTTTTTTGATAGTGCTGACTGATACCCAAATGAAAAGTAGTAAAGATAGACATGTTATTTATTTCTATGTGGCTTATCCTTATTATTTTCCTCATTTTATCCCGATAGAAAAAATTTTCACACGTCAGGGGCACCAGGTGGTATTTATTCTATCTAGAAAACAAAATACTCAGAATATGGAGTATATAGCCCAAAAAAATCAACTTAAGTATAAGCTTGGAGAAGAGTTTTTATTTGATAATATTGCGAATGCTATTTTTTTTGCTAGTCCTTATGAAAAAGCAAAAAAAATTAATGCTATTACCGTTTTTATGGATCATGGCTTAGGACCTAAGTTTCCTAAATCCTATATGTCTAGTATTGAATATTTTGATATTTATCTCACCGAGGGAATTCAAAAATACAATCAACTCAAGCAGTTATATCCCCGTCTCGAATATAAAGTAGCGAATGTAGGATTTTCCAAGTTTGATGGTGTGATTAATCTTTCTGATACAGAGAAAAAAACGCTGTTAAAACGGTATAACTTAGATAAAAATAAAAAAATAATTTTATACGCTCCTACATTTTTCCCATCTTCTATCGAGCGAATGGCTGATGATTTTCCCAGTCAGTTTACGGATTGCTCAATCCTAGTAAAGCCGCATTATTTGAGTTATGAACGAGAAAAGTATAAAAAGCAACTGAAAAAATTTAGTAGCTGGGAAGAGTATGAAAATTGCACAATACTTCCTTTAAAGGAATACAATATTGTGCCATTTTTGGCTATATCAGACATTATGATTAGTGATGAAAGTTCGGCTATGTTCGAGTTTGCATCCCTTAATAAGCCTGTAATCTCTAATCAGTACTTTAAACTGAGGTGGTCATATAGTTTAATGCCATGGAGGCTTTCTAAGAGAATTGATAGTTCTAAGGCTCATTATAGAAAAATGCTGGATAATGCTTATAATTATGAAGACACTCTTCGGTATGTAAGAGAAGCAGTATCGAATCCTAGGAAACTGGAAAATTATCGCTTAAGTTTATCAAAGGAAATATCGGGTGTAAACGATGGTAAAGTGTCAGAAAGAATCAGTAGGGTAGTGCTAGATAAAATAAGTGGTATTATTTGAGAAATATTTTGGGGGAGTGGAATGAAAACTAGTTGGAATGATGTGTGGGATAATAAAGCAGAATCTATTGAAGCACCATCATTAATAGATTTAATGAGAATGGATGGTTACGATATTTCATGTAGTTCGGTGGGGCCTGAAGAGCTTGTAAAATTCACACTAAATTTAAAAGAAAAGCTAAAACTAAAGGAAGGTAGCCGTGTTCTTGAAGTTGGTTGTGGAGCTGGGGCTATTTGTAAAATTTTAAGCGATAACGGAGTAAAAATAACAGGTATAGACTATACGAAAAAGCTTGTAGATATAGCTAAAAAAGTAATGCCATCCCATGAGTTTTATTGTGCCGACGCAGTATCTTATGATTTAGGTGATAATAAGTATGATTTGGTTTTGTGTCATAGTGTTTGTCATTATTTTTCCGATGATAAGTATATGAGTCAGGCTCTAGGTAAAATGTTAATTCATTGTGATAATAATGGAATTATTGCTGTCACGGATGTGCACGATGCAGATTTAGAAGAAGAGCATATCAAACGAAGAAAAGAAACAATTGGAGAGGAGCTGTATGAAAAATTATATGCGGACTTATCACATACATTTTTTAAAAAATCGCTATTTACCAGCTTTGCAACCACTCACGATTTAAACATAGAGATTGAAGATCAGTTTTTAAAGAGTGAAAGCGGAAAATTCAAATTCAATGTTTATCTAACAAAGAAATAAATGAAAGTGTTTAAATATTTTACACCAGGTCCAGTCGAGATGTCTCCAATAGCTGGAAGTATTGGTGTGGGGCAGTTACCTTATTTTAGAACCGCTTCATTTTCTAAATTAACAAAAGAATGCGAAAGTTTATTACTTGAATTGTCTTCTGCTCCTGATGATAGCCGTGTTATGTTTTTAACAGCTTCTGGAACAGGGGCAATGGATGCAGCTATTGCAAACTTAATACAAGAAGGTGAAATTTCTACGGTTATTAACGCGGGTGGTTTTGGCCAACGTTTTGTTGATATATTGACACATTATGGCTTTCAAAATAGCTCTATTGATATAGAAGAGGGGAATTCATGTTCTTCTATTAATGACATAAAGGTAGAGCATAATTTGATATACAACTTGCATGAAACAACAACAGGGGCTCTTCATGATATAGAGTACCTATCAAAAATTAGTAGAGGTATTTCTGGTCTTCATATTGTTGATGCCATTAGTTCTTTTCTGTGTGATGACATTGATATGAAAAGACATAATATTGATGCATTGATTCTTAGCTCTCAAAAAGCACTTGCATTACCCCCAGGCTTATCAATGATAATCCTTTCTCCAAAAGCTATTGATAGGGTAAATAATTTGACATCAAAAAGTTACTATTTTAATTTGAAAGAATACTTGAAAAATGGAAATAGAGGGCAAACACCTTATACACCCGCAGTATCTATTATGATGCAATTACATGCTCGTTTAAAGGAGTTAACTCTTAAGAAGTACTCTTTTTGGGTTGAAGAATGTAGGTCACAGGCGACAAACTTCAGAGAGAAAATTAAAGATTCATACTTTTCTCTTTTTGCAAACACCCCGTCTAATGCAGTTACAGCATTGAACTGTAGTGAGTGTAAGCATACGGCAACAGAAGTAGTAAAAAAATTAGAAAAAAAAGGACTATTAGTAACACCTAATGGGGGTGATTTGGCTGATACTATTTTTAGAGTTGGTCATATGGGGTGTTTAACTATTCAGTCGTATGATGATCTAATAGAAGCTATTAATTCGATAGAGGGTAAAAATTGAAATATATAATAATGGCAGCGGGGGTTGGTACAAGGATTTCAAGAGAAATAAATCATATTCCTAAGTGTACATTGAAGGTAAAAGATGACCTTTCTCTTATTGAGCTATCAATTGAAAAATTACTAAAGCGAAATGTTAAAAGTGAAGACATAGCCGTTGTTGTCGGTTATTCAAAGAATAGTGTTGTAGAGCTAGTTGAAAAGTATAATGTAAAAATTTATCATAATCCTTTTTTCAAGGTAACTAATTCCATAGCGTCTATTTGGTTTGCACGAGACTTTATTGATGGGAGTTTTATTGCAATGAATGCTGATTTATTTTATGAAGAAATTCTTCTTGATGAATTGCTTTCTGTTAATGATGAGCCATTTGTAATGCTATGTGACTCAACAAGAATAGAGGAGGCGGACTATAGGTTTTCGTGGAAAGATAATACACTTACTGGTTATGGAAAAGACTTGCCAATAGAAGAAACTACTGGAGAGTATGTAGGAATCGCAAAAATTTCTGGTCTGGGAGTTGATTTATTTAGGGAGGGCTTGGAATATATGATAAATGAAGGGGATTATAATTGTTGGTGGGAAGATGTTATTTACAAACTCTCATCTCATGAAAACGTATATGCTAAAGATATAAAGAGTCATTTTTGGGGGGAAGTAGATTATATTGAGGATTATGAAAGAATAATTAGTTATATTAACAGGCTATTATAATATTTAAGGAGCCATTATGGGAGACAGAAGATTTATACACAAAAAAAATAGGGATGATGCAATTCGTGTTTTAAAAGTATTGGTTGAATCTTTAGAAAAGCATAATGTTAAATATTATCTCGATTTTGGCTCACTTATTGGAGCAGTGAGAGATAACGGGTTAATTCCTTGGGATGATGATATTTATATTTCCCTATTTTATGAGGATGACTACAATAAAGTTCCCGATGTGTTAAGTGATCTTCGAAAAAAACACAAACTAAGGACCTATATATTTACTTTTAAATTAGCAACAGAGAGAAGAAGAAAAAGGAAAAAAGAAATTTACGTTGAGCATGTTAGATTCACAAGCAGAGATAATTTCCAGATTGCTAAAGTGAGAACTAACAGGTTTTGGTTTTTTGGTCGTGGAAACACTTGTATTGATATCTTCTTTAAATATAAGTTTGAAGGTGGCAGTTTTTGGTTGGCAAATGCAAGAGAAAATAGTGTCCCAATTGAATCAACTTGTGAAGATCTAAAAAGAATAAATTTTTGTGGAGTGCAATGCTGGATACCCCAAGAATATGATGATTATTTATCTTATATATATGGGGATTGGAAAACACCAAAAAAAGAATGGGAGCATGATGAAGATGTACTATGCATCAATGAATAGTAAAATATTAAGTGTTCTAATCGAAGATATAAATAACGTATACCTATGAATTATATTAAATGTTTTGATTTTGATGGAACAATAACAAATATCGAGGTTCTTCCTTGCATTGCTTCTGAGTTAGGTATTAGTGAAGAAATTGACCTTTTGACTAAGCTTACAATGGAAGGTGTTATCCCTTTTGAAAAGTCATTTAAACTAAGAACTTTAATTTTAGGTCGTATTCCTATTTCAAAAGTTAATGAAATTGTTGCTGAAATCCCTTTAAATCAATTAATTGTTAATTATATTAAGGAGAATCATGAAAGTTGTGCAATTGTGACAGGGAATATAGATGAATGGATTCGACCTGTTTTAGATACTTTGAAGTGTAGAGTTTTTTCCTCAACAGCTCATGTTAGAGCAGATGAGTTAGTTTCAATAAATAGAATTATTCAGAAGGGACAAGTTATTAAGGATCTGAAGACACAAGGTTACAATGCGATTAGTATTGGAGATGGTGCGAATGATGTTCCAATGTTTCGAGAATCTGATATTGCAATAGCTTATGGTGGAGTACATTTACCATTTCAAAGAGCAATTGAAGAGTCAGATTATGTAGTAAATAGTGGAGAAGCATTATGTCGCTTATTAAAAATGCTGTCATAGCTGCTGCAGGGATTGGTTCGCGGCTGGCTCTTGGAAAGCCTAAATGCTTGTTGGAAGTAAATGGGAAAACAATGCTTGAGGGGCTGTTAGAGTTATTGATAGATGTTGAGAATGTATTTTTAGTTGTAGGTTACATGGAAAGTACATTAATTGAAGAAGCATTTCGTTATCGAAAAGATATAATCATTGTTCGTAATACTGACTATAACAATAATACAACTTGCGATAGCTACTCGATGGGCGCTAAAGCTGTAAAGGGTCATGTTCTATATATGGATGCTGATCTTCTTATAGAAAAAAAGAGCTTTGAATATTTTTTAAAACAGTGCAGAGATAAAAATATGCTGATTGGTATAACAAGCTCGAAAACTCGTGATGCTGTTTATGTTAAAGAGAAAAAGGGAAGTATCGTTGGTTTTTCGCGAGAAGAAGTGACAGCTCATGAGTGGTGTAATGTCTTATATGCACCATCTGATTTTTTTAAAGCAGGGGATAAGTGGGTATATGGGAAGCTCCAAGAAGTACTTCCTCAACCTGCTTGTAGAATAGACTGTTGGGAAATTGATTCTCCTGAAGATTTTGAAAATTATAACAAAAATAAACTTGCATAGTTAAAGAGATAGGGACAATTGTATGCCAACTCCTGATGAATTGTTTAAACATCTTTGTGTCATTGTGGATAAATTTGAAGAAGAAGAAATTCCATATACACTAGCAGGAGGTACTCTCTTGGGGGCTTACCGTGATGGAGACATAATTCCTCATGAAGAGCGCGACTTTGATATTGATATATTAATTGAAAATAGAGAAAAAGTTATATCTCTCAATAAAAAATTAGTTGGAACTGGTTATAGCATTATAGATCGAAGCGCAGGAGTGCTTGATGAAGATAAATACTATCTATTTTCTGATATGCAGAGTGGTAATAATTACGATGCAGGTGGCGCAGGATTAGCAGTTCTTTTTAATAAGGAATTTGTAGGTGATATTTATTTATATACTATTTTCTCTGATGGTATTGCTCGTCGTTGGGAAGATTCAGATTCGTGCTTTGTAAATGCAAAAATGTCTTGTCCAGCATGGTTTTTTGAAGGAGTTGAAATAGTTACGATTAGAGGTAGAGATTTTCAAGGGCCAAGAGAAACAGAAGCAATTATTTGTAAAATATATGGAAGTGATTGGAGGGTACCTCTCGGTGTTGGTTCTTTTGCTAAAGAAAGGCACCCCGATTCTGGTTCTGTATTAGATGCGAATATTGAGTCTTTGATTCTACTGGCTTTAAAAAATGGTTGGGATGGAAATTATGAAGAGCGTCCTCATTGGCCAATAAAAATTAAGCATATCGGAGGTTACGGTAATCGTAAATGGGTGTGGAGGCATGAGCCAGCATATAGTATTTATGATGTAGACTTATTAGATGAAGGTGAGCGAAGGGTCTTGGAATTAAGTATCGGTGCTGAAAGTACACCTCATCAACGTTATATGGCAATGTGCTATTTATGGAGTGTGCAAAAAAAAATAGCAACTAGGAAACTTCCCAAAGCGCAGAGGCGTGTAGCTCGTGTATTTTCTTATATTGCTCGAAGTAAGCAAGCTTTGATTAGTGTATTAACTACGAAAAAGAAGAAATAGTGGGAGATTTGAAATGGCTAGAATTTATGATGATAAAGCAATAATTGATAATAATAAAATTTTTGATTTTTTTGAAGATCGTGGAAAAAGAGCAAAAAACCAAGAAATTGATGATATTAATGCTGTGCTTTATCAGGATGATAATCCTCAATTAGCAAAAGATCGTGATAAGCATGAGAAAGACTTAATAAGTCCTTTGTTGGAAGTAGATACTCAATCTAGGGTTTTAGATGTGGCATGTGGAATTGGCCGATGGGCCGATGTGTTACTTGATGATGTAGTTTATTATTGTGGCATAGATTTTAGTGCATCCTTGATAGAAATAGCTGAGTCTCGTTTTAAAAATAATAAAAATGCAGACTTTCGCGTGGTTGCTTGTCAAAATTTGTCATTAAAAGAGCTAGGCGTAAGTAGTAAATTTAGCATTGCTATTTCTGCAGGTTTATTAATATATTTAAATGATAAAGATATTTATCATTATTTTTCTGGACTTGTAGAATGTTTAGAAGATGGTGCCCGTTTGTATATTCGTGAACCAATAGCAACTCAGTCGAGACTAACATTATCTGATCACTATTCAGATGAGTTAAAACATGATTATCATGTGATTTATCGAACAGAAGATGAAATGAATGAGTTTTTTAGTTTAATTATAAAGAAGGACTTTAAGCTTATTGAAACTGACTGGTTATATGACGACGAAGAACTCAATAATCGCCAGGAAACACGCCAAAAATATTGGAGAGTTAG
>JAUZSU010128886.1:0-17028 GCA_034780255.1 Parotocinclus maculicauda | reverse complement strand
GTGTGTGTTTGTGTGTGTGAAAAACTTTTTTTCCTTACCAAGACCAGCAAAATTTCCCAGCAAGATTTGTTTGTTTGTTTAACATCCCATCAGTATCAGTGGCTATTTATGACAAGATGATTACATAAATAATAAATAATAATAATCGTACACATTCACACTGATTCTGTTTAGAGTGACCAGTTAACTTAACGCATGTCTTTAGAAAGTGGAAGGCTGCTGGAATAAACTGACATGGACACATGCACACTCCACATAGACAAAGCTGAAGGTCAGGATCGAACTGGGAATCTCTGGAGCTGTGAAGCGATCATGTCAACCACTTGCTCCACCATACAGCCCTCTCACAAATGTCAGATCTTTTCAACCTTGGGGGAACAGTTGGTTCTCTCAGTGACATATAAATAATCACCACACACCCACACAAACGTATTCTCTCTCTCCTTTCCTGGAACCAAACATGTAACATTGATTCAGAATAATGGAATTGTACACAAATAAATCAAAATAAGAGCATGAGTAAAAAATATTATATAAACTATTAATTGCCATCCAAATATTTTATACAGAGTAGCTTGTAGCCTATAAGTCAATGAGGTTAAGAATGATTAGGGTATATAGGTCAGTATGGTGGAGTTCCTCTCAGCTCCAGAGACCCAGATCTGTGTCCTGGCCTCTTTTTTCATCAGTAGGTGGCATATTTCATTGTCATGATGAGAAAAAACCTGCATAAAGGAACACACAATCCTACACCACTTTGCCACCCAATCGTCATCGATGGTAGGACTTTGATTAATATTGTAATAGACATACTCATCTTGATGTAATATGAAAATGTATTATTATTATTATTATTGTTTAACAACATAAATGTCTACTTATCAGTTTTACGCTAATGTATGACAGTAAATGCAATATAGTTTCCTGAATCAGACTAGTGTTATGTCTTGAGACCATAAATAGACGATCTCTGTCTCAACCTCTTTTTTGGACTCGTTCTTGTCTCTGTCTCAGGGTAAGATGGTCTCTGAAATTGCTGTCAGGAGCAGCCGCATCCAATGCATTTGTCTGAGGTAACATTAATTATAATCACAACATGTTCGTATCTCTATTGAATATAAAACAGAATAAATTAGTCTTTTCTTTATTTGCAAATTGTATTTATGTCTAAATAAATTCGGCTATGAGGGAAAAATAATATACTGCTCGTATCGTTCAGTATCCAATCAGTGAACATGGTTTATTTATAATTTATAACGTTAAACAAGTGTGCTTAGTTCTAAGAATAAGAACACAGGTCTTGCTTTGACCCAAACATGCTGTGAATAACTGCAATTTTTCAGCTGCATCCGGGGCATCTGTGTTCCAACCTGCTGCTACTGGTAAACATTTACTTAGTCTGAATCATGATAATTATGTAAAGTGCCCGGGAGAGTTGATGATTAATCACATGACTGCATTTTTCAAACGATGCAACTTGAAAAGCAGCAAAACAGTTTGTCCTATATGTAATGATTTGACACCAGAGCTGATATGTGTCTTTTGTCAAGGACATTAATCAATAGGCTCTAGACAGGGCACAGCAGCGAGTGAGCCATGGCAAGGAAGAGACAGGATCAATCCATTTAGCACTGTCGCTACAAATCCAGTCTGAAGTCTTGTTGCAAAGAACAAGAGAGCAATCTGTAGATCCCTCATGACTTCTAACCACATTGCTCAAGGGGAGCTGTGTAAAAATAGCCTGCCTGCTGGACACTAACGCTTTACAGTTGTAGTACATTAATACATATAAGCTAGACAGGATAAAAAGGCATTTTTATATGTATGACAAATGCCTGTGTGATAAAACAGAGAAACCCCAAAGACTTGAATGTAACCTATGCGCATAAACCATACGGACAAGTCAATCCTTAAACTATTTCCTGTTTACAATTATAGACAACCAGACCTGCTACTATTAGCATGTGCAAGTGCATGTGGGGGAGGGGTTATTTACTGAAAGAGGCTCCTCTGAGACTGACATGACAGGAAGAGCTCGGTGAAAAACAAAGCAGTAGAGAAACTCTCTCAGAAAATTGGATAACCTAAATAGTGATCATTAAGCAACCCTTCAGTGCTTTCCAAGTGGCAATGTGAAACCGTGAGCAGCGTAAAGGGGTTGCCCCATTAGTGTAGGCTTGCTTCAAATTAAGAAGCCATTCTGGAGTAAATGTGACATTTATTTTGATTGTATAGCATGCTGTGTAGCACAAAATAACACAGTATTCCATCTCTTACCTACTATTTATCAGAAATAATGGTTGAATTTTAAATTAATTTGTTATGATAGGGCATCCCGAAGATCTCGCAAGACCATTCCTGGTCTCGCCAAATCCCCAGGATCCTTACCGGGGAGCCCATAATGCAATATCCAGAGACAGACAATGAATGAAGGGAAACAAAAGAACATTTATGAAACAAAATAAGTCAGGTATAACCAAAAAGGGGGTCCAGTGCGGGCTACCAAGCCGAAAGTCCAAAGTCCCATGGTGGGGGACATAGAACCCCTGGACAGCCGAAGTTTCAGAGGTCCGTGACCAGCCTGGACGCTGGAGATCAACTGGGCAGCTTGAGAGCCGAGAGTCCCCAGGGCGACAGGGTGCCAGGGGTCCATGGACGAACTGGGGCGCCAAGGGGCCATGAGGCGGCGAAGGGGCGTGTGCCGGAAGGTCCGCATGACGGCTTAAATGCCAGGGTCCAACAAAAGCTGCTAGGGAGCCGGGGTACCGCGCAAGGGCCCAAATAACAAAAGAAACCAGGATCAGGGGGTCACCTTATAACGGTCCAGAGGCGCCCTATAGCGGTCGGGGATCTGGAGGCGACCCCTCCAGCCACGGACCCTAACTTGGGCTGTATCAGCCGCGGGTACAGAGTCAGTCCTTACCGGCCGCGATTCCCGGGTGCCATCAGTTGCCGGGGGAAACCATGTGGCGGAGTCCGGTGCGGACTTAACAAAAGAAAGGAAGGGAAACAAAACCGAAAGCGCGCACAACGGGGGAACAGAAATAAGCAGTAAAAGAAGCATTTAATTTTATTTAAATGACCAAGATCATCAAAAAAGCATATGAAAACAAAGAAACTTGTTCGATTAAGCAAATGAGATTTAAAGGGAGTTGCGGACAAAATAGTGGCAATGATGAAAAATCACGGACTGGCTGACTATTAGGACAAAGAAGATGCAGCAGATTCCCGCCATGCTGAAATGCAAGCGAATGGATAACAAATTATAACAAACAAATTAAAACAGTGCCAAAAACAAACTATGCTTTCAAAAGAGCCAAAGGGAAAATATTGTGGAAAAGCATAGCTTAGGAGGACACAGAATCATTCAACTATGTGAGTACTATTCAGAGCATTATTCAGAAATGGACAGGCTATGGCAGCTAAATTGAGCCATCACTCCAACCTGGATGACTTATTATTGATCAAGAGATCTACCAAGAGCTCAGTGGCTAAGACTGGTCAGACTACATGTGACAACAATCTCACAAGCTTTATACAAAGCTAATCTGTAATGACAGAAAGAAGTCTCTTCTGATGCCATGTGATAAAATGTTTGAACATCAGCATCAAGAGTTTTTAGACTAAAATCTAAGCACTATGTTTGGCCAACCAAGCACAGCACACCACCTTCTCTTGTGAAGCATGGTGGTTGCAACATTATTTTGGGGTGTGTACAGTGGGACTAGGTCTTTGGTCAAGATTGAAGAGAAAAAGTATGCTGCCAAGAACCCTCAAAAACATCAGCTCTTTGCTGGACAGCCAAGGCTGTGTAGCTTCTTCACCTAACAGCATGACAATGACTCTAAACACACTGCAAAATCAATTCATCAATACACGTATTTAAAATAAAACAAGCAAATATATAAGCAAATGCAGTGGAAAAAAATCTAATTATTAAAATACATTGAATATTACTTTTCCAACCCTGATTTTTCTTAAATTTTTGTTTTATTCTTTTCCATGTTAGTTGAATCTCAGGTAAAATATCAGGTAAAATATGGAAAGCTGTATTTTCAAGCTGTAAGATTAATGAGTTTATATTGGTATTTTATAAGACAAATCAAAGTACGCTAATTACCAAGAACAATAAAATAATCGCCAAGAAGGAGCTGTTGGAATCAAATGCAACTTTATATGTGTGAATGTAATCATGACATATGTAAGTGACCACAACATCACAGTGAAAGGATACATTTATTGGGGAAAACTGTACAACTGAAAGGAGCTTCTAGTACCCTGTTAGTCTGCCTCTAGCCTGGATACAAGATGAGATGCAGTCGGCATGGAAGTATACAGGTTTTTTGCCATCTTGTGGCAGTGAAAAGGGTATTAAAACACACATGTGCAAACTGCAAAACAGATTTGCTACACATTGTATTGTGAGCTGCACAGAAACCACGTATAAATTTGGTTGTGCAGCTTTTGGCCTTTTATGTCCCACTGATATAGATGGCAATTGTGAGGGTAGAACACTTTGGTAATGATGGATTGTTGTGCTATTTTTATTTGAAATCATGTTCACGTGGGATTTCTTTCCAATTCATTTGGTCTGGGGCAAATGTGTGATTAGTGTGAAGTCATGCAGCTTGCATGATGCTAATTGGTGTCCATAACCTATGTGTTAGGCACATTAGCCTTGTAGAGCTGACAATCTGTTCATCTGAGGTAGCTGGTAATTTATTCTTGGCATGTCAAACATTTCCAAAGGAAAATTGTTTTATGATGTAAGAATTTTCAGAAGTATAACCACATTTGTACAGTGTGTGTAATCTGCACTGTAGGTCCATATGTTTGAGACAGCCTCCTGTATTCTGAAAGCAGCTGTGGATGCTGTCTCACACCGCTGACGCCATTAAGGCTTATGCCTTTGTTCTGTCTTGTTGGCATAGCAACTAAGTAAAGCCTTTGTTGTTATTAAAGCAAACCTATTTCAGCACTGCATGTGTGTGTGTGTCCAGATTTATAGAGCATGAACACAGTAGCTATGAGCTGTTAGATAATAAAATGGCTTTTATTTAGGCAATCGAAGATATCAGATATGTAATCTTAAATGTTGACCAGAAATAGATATATAATAAGCTTTAATTCAGAAGAGAAGTAAATAAAGATAGAGTACTGTGCAAAAATCTTAGGCCACCATGCCAACATAAGATTTGATGTTTTAGCAATGATATAACCATTTGACCATTTCTATTCCTCTTTATTATAAAACAACCAGAAAATACAGAACATTTGTAATAAACATCTAAAAAACAGAAAACAGTGGCAAGAATTTGGCGTGGCCTCCTCTTGTGAGAGCAATAGCAGTAATTGGCAGCTCTGGATGCCAAGTTGACCCTTCTGCAGTTTAAAGAAGCTTGATCAGGAATGGTCTTTTTGTAATGTTAGCAGCCAATAAAGCTCTTATTTTAAAGAAGGCAGGGTGAAAAGGCTAAGATATGCTAAAACTGATAATGACTAGATATTGATCTTCATGATCAATGAAAAAGGATTGAATGGAGTGAAATCCAAGTTTAAGATTTTTTAGTTCAATTGTCAGCAATATGTTATACAGTATATGGCCATTATACTATTGCTAAAACAGCACATCTAACGGTGGTGACTTTTGCACAATACTTTAGCAGAAGGTGCTAAATTAATTAAGATTATTCTGTACTTTCATGAGTACATGCTCATGTGCCCTACAAACATTTAAGTGAGGCTCCCAACACCACATGTCAGGCTGGCATTTTGACTATTATTACATTTATTCACTGATAAGTCAAAACATTATACATGGGAAATCCCGTAGCAATGTTTATGTAGGTGTTACACATCAAAGTAATGTCCACATAATTCCCAGACTGAGGATTTTCCAACAGAACACTACAAAGAGGATCACATTTTCTCCACCAGCTTGCCATCTAACCGCAGTCCATCTTGGGGCCATCTATTCCTCAGGTAAGGTAGGTACTTAACACTGCTGACAGGGAGCACCTCACAAGCCCTGAACAAACCAAAAAGGCCCTGGAATGCATGTAGTTCTCTGGGATAGTCCACATGGGTGAGTTCCTCCTTAATTAGTTCCTAGAACTGTTCAGAGCAAAAGCAACTCAAGTTGCCACTTGTGGGACTACTTAGCAAGGGCGTAACCTAACTTCCTGGATTGTACTGTGTAGGATTATTATAATGTGAAAATGCTTAATAATTAATCTAGCCATTGTCTTTTTCTAAACAGCATTCTATAGGTTGTAGCTAAATACATTTGGAGAAGCTGACTGCTCAGTTATGTACACATGAGCTCTAGAAGCACATGATTGGTTATTAATGGAAAGATGAATTCCTTTATCCCATTCATATATGTAGGGCACATGGCCATTGACTGCTATGGCCTCAAGGATTGAACTTACTATCTCCTGCCAAAAGGCAAATGTCTTTAATGTTGTGCCACTCAGTACCATTTTGTAGATTTCAAACAGAAGCCCATTTTTAGACCCTTCATAGAGATTATGGTGTACTTTAAATTAACTCTGATACATACTGGCCATAGTGGCCACTTGCCATTTTACATGACCACATTTATAATCAAATTCCCTGTATAAAATGCCGTATGTTGTGATTACCCATAGTCTCAAATGCAGATTGCACTGCCTAGATATGCACTTAATCCCTCGAGGTGTGGTATGTCTGTATCCACGACGACATGTCTCAATAATTAAGGCGTTTTAGTCTTTGTGTTTAATCTGGAGTCATCTTTCCTGATTATGGGCTAATAATTGTTTGTTTTTGTTATTAAATCCTGTTAGTGTTATTAAGGATTCAATTACCTTCATATGCCCCTGTAACCTTGGGTAAATAAGAATAAGGTGGCAGGCATGTTATGTAAATGTCTCAGTTTTTGTTGTGACCAAGATGGGTGTGTCTGGGAGTGAAAAAAATTGGAAAAAGACAGAACAGTCAGCTCTTAATTAAATAATACACTTCCACACTGGCATTTCCCAGCAGTGATGGTACTTGTTGCCATGGGAATGGTGCAGAGACTCACTATGCTTTGTACTGAGTTGCTGCAATTTTTCTTCCAAGAATAGCCTAAAATACAAAGGCAATACTTACAATTTACAATGTACTAGAGCTTTCTCTGCATTCAAGCACGTGCTTACATGTTTTGGCCTTGCTTGGCATAAGGCTAATTGCATGTTCTGCTGAAATTACTTCGTCAGGTTGTCTTTAATCTTCATTAGCTGGTCGCATTCGTAGTTGACCCACCACCCCCATCGTTGCCTAAAGGCACTATAACTGTTCTCTCTAGGCCCTTGCACAAGCCCAGGCAAATTTTTTTAGAGTTGCATAATTTCTGACTGCACTGAGTGACCTATTTATCCTGAATTGTTGCCAGGCTTGTCTGTGCTGGGAAGAGTGGGGGAGCACACACCACTCATGTGAGGCAAAATAGTTTCATGCAGTTTTAAACGTTGTAAAGAAAGGCTGTGCCAGGAATTGCGTTTGGGCGGGGCAACTGGTGTGATTACTCCAAGGCCTTGCAGTTTAAAACGCCCTGTGGCATGGGAAATAAAATAACAGAAACTAATTTATGCAATAATAATATAGCAATATACATCTCACAAAAGTGAGTACACCCTTCACATTTTTGTAACTATTTTATTATATCTTTTCATGTACAAATTTACACTGTTATACAAGCTGTAGACTCACAACTTTACATTGTATAAGTGACATATATTCAGTGTTGTTCCATGAAAAGATATATTAAAATGGTTACAAAAATGTGTGGGGTATACTCACTTTTGGGAGATACTGTATGGGTGGCATGGTTAGGGCGGTCGCATACACAGCTCCAGTGACTCTGGTTTGATCCCTAGCTTAAACCCTGTGTGGAGTTTGCATGTCCTTCCCATTTCTGCATGGCTTTACTCCAGTGCTCCTGTTTCTTTCTACCATACATTCCAAATACATTCATGTCATGTTAATTGGTATTTCTAAATTCCCTTAGTGTGTGAGTGTATGTGCTTTATAATGCACCCTATGTCCTGGACTTGGAACCTACCTTCCTGTAGCCCAGGCCAGACATAAGCAGATAAGTCAATTAATTAATTAATGCTCATATACTATTATAACAAATATAAAGTATACCATATTCAATTCTGCATATATAAATGCTTAATATAGGTAGTGCTTCATATTACTATTACTACTGTTATTTGAATATGGGTGCACATGTTACAATCGTACAATGCTTGGATGTAAGGCATGATTCATAAAACTGAAACTCAAATTAAAAGGATGACAAACATCAAAACTTTTCTGAATAGCTGAGTCTCTTGCTACTTTCAAACGATGACTAAAAACTCACATTTTGACCTACCATTTATAACCACTAATCATAAAAAATGTGAAATGGAAAATGCTAATTAAAAAACGAATGAAATAAAAGGTGACCTGAAAATACATGACATATATTTGGTTCATATTTCATTTGCATTTTCCGTGCCGCCCCAACCTTTCTGATTTGGGGTTGTTCCCACTTCCTTTCTTGAGGGACAAACATATTTCATGGAGAAGATCCACATATGCACCTTGTGAACAACGGGCGATCCCCAAGGTTCAGTGCAGTGATCCCTATACCAATTCACTGTTATTAGACCACTTTTCCCCCACCAGTTTTTTCACTGACACTCAACTCATGCTCTTCTTGCTCCATCTGATGTGCAGATCCCCCCTATGTTTCAGCATCTGGAGACACCTATTCATGTATGTCAGCTCATCATTTGAAGCTTAACCATGGCAATACTAATCTGCTTTACATTTCAGGAAATGTCCCCTCATCATGATTTTGTCATCTATCAGGTAACCTCCTTCATCACACTCTGAGAATGCAAGAAATCTCTGCTCAGATTCTTCAAACTGACCCAGTCATGCAGGTAACTCCTTTACAACTGCTGGATTTTTCCAGGGAAGCTACCAAGTGTTCATCCAGTCTCTTTTTATATGTTCTGCAAGCTCTCCTGTCAGGGCTTCCTAAGCTTGCACTCAGCGCCCTGAATCTGATTCAAAATGTAGCAGCTTGTCTGGTTTTCAGCTGATCAAAATTCTCTCATGTCATGCCTTTGCTGCATTCTCTTCACCGACTTCCTGCAGCTGCTCACATCAGATTTAAAACACTGATGTTCCTACGAAGCTAAAAATGGACCAGCGCCTTCTAACTTAGTGGCTCTAATATGACCTTGCTCTGTACCTCATACCCTTCAAGAATCAAGCTTGGCTCAGCTGAAACCACCACCACCAGGAAGATGTAAATGAGAAAAATTTGAATATGGAGATTAAAAAACCACTCCAGCAAATCTAAGAAAAATATGCAAGGTTTCCATAGCAGCAGAATCTTCTGGAGGAATTTACACTCTCTGCAGCTTGACCTCAAGGCCAAACCGCAGATAAAGAAGGGTGCCGAAGCCAGATAGTAAACAATTGTTTTGGCTCGAGTGATCCCAGTTTTACGTACCACTCTTACGAATCGTGGTCTTTCAATTTATCCATTTCTGAACTGAGAGCTTCTCCAAGATTGAAGCCGCTCCACGAGTAATAGTCACAGTCTGAGTGCCTATGGCTCCGCCCAAACATCTATCATGTTGGATACTGGTAAGGGACCTTGAACAGCTGATCCAACTCTTTTAATTTCTTGATATACCAGGGCAATAAGAACACACCCATAATATCCTTCCATAATAAAATGGAAGGTTTCACCAGAAACATGATCTGCCAGTTCTTCCAAGTGTCCATCGTGTATTCAGCAGCAAAAATTCCATCTGGACAGGTAGGCTTCTCCGAGCCAAGGCTGAATGGTTAAACCTCTTGAATGTCTTCAAATATCAACTAAAAACCTTTTGGCTTAGGATGAGATTGCACTTACACAAAAAGAGAAAAAGCTAATTTTAGTGTTCATCTCCTTTATGACTGTATGAGATTTTGCTACCTATAGGAGCACGTAAATGGTTTTGGTTAAATTGTGTTCTTGGGCTGCATGAACTACCTCGGACGAATACAAAGCAAGCAAACAAAAGAGTGTATGCTAAATTCTGTCAATGTAAATGCTCATAATATGAAGTGTGCAGGCATGCAACCTCCATAGGTGGATAGTGGCAGTACAGTAGGCTTACATGATGTCTCAGAAACTCTCAATGTGTCACTTCTATAGGCTTTCACCTTTTGTGGCCGGCTCTTCTAAAACAAGATCAGGAAAGAAATGGCTTTCCACCTTTTGTTTGAGATGGAGAACTGATACTGATATACTGATAGTGAGCATAAGTCCTGACAATAACTCCATTTAGACATTTTTGAGCTGCACCTTGAGATGCACAAAAATACCTGTGGGCTTTAAGCCAAGCCTTAACTTCAGTGCCAAAACTGATATTCATCAGAATGAATCTTCTGGTTGCATTCCTTATTGAAAGGAATTGTTTGGTATCCAAAAGATGCCTGTATCATGCTAAAAAATGTACCCTGTATCTGGGTAAAAGGTGGAATTGTGTGCCACGGTACTTTCCAAGGTACTTGCACACACAGTACAGATCCATATGAAGTGGCTAAAGATTAGATGGAAAACTGGAACATTCATTTATAGAAACATTGCAACATACCGCAACATTTCTAACAACAGATATTCTCAGTCTGAGTGGGAGAGTGTAGGTCACTTGGCACTTGTCCCATAGTACAAGGTGGGAATACACACCTAAAAGTGTGCCAAGACTCTTTCCAAAATGCCTGCACATACAGTACAGATCCATATGCAGTGGCTAGAGGTTGAAAACTGGAATATTATTTCACAAAACAGTGGAACATACCATTAACATTTCTAACATCGGATATTCCCGAGTGGAAGGCAAGCCCAGACCTGCCACACTGAGAACGGGAAACATGGCTTATTTGTTTGCTATAACACACAATAATATAGAATGAATAGTACAATAATAATGATTTGAGTCAGCTAATAATACAACTGCCAGCTATTTTGTTATCTAGGTTTGTCTACTGTGCCAGAAGAACATCTAAACATGTACCTTCTTGTTTGGAATTTTGCTATTTCAATAAGAACAACTGTGAGTGTTAAGTGAGTTTTCTTATTTTGGTTATTATGTTGGAATTTTGTTTTTCAAGACATGTGCAATATCAAGGTTTATATTACATTCCTTGTGATGGATTTGTGTCTCATCCAGGACAATCTTGTGCCTTTGCTCTAGTCCAAGTAGCCCTTTGTGACCCTGACCAAGAAACTGGGGTTTAACATGAGAAATAAATAAATGAATCTATAAATTATATTATAGATTATACACTCTTTTGTTGTGGATCCGTATTTTTTTGTCCATCATTTCATTATTTCTTTCATCTCTTAGTGCTATTTTTTTTTGGTTATTTTTTTTTTATGTCATAAATATTTTTTTAATCACATACAGTTTTACAGGTTGTCACACCTTATATTAGGCAACTAAGAACACAGAGAACAATTTTCTTTATTATGGAGGTGGAAATCTATGAACGTGTCATAAGGCCATTAGATGTTCAATACAACTCGCTATACTTTCAATGTTTGTCTATGGAGGTTTGTGCTTTTATGATTCATATTATTAACGTGTTAGCAATGGGTGTGTGACTGAAATAAAAGAGTACACTACTCAGAAGGGATGTCTACAAATCTGAGTCACCATCTTTTTGTCCTATTCAAAATGTATCTTAGTTATTGTAACTTGCATATGTGTACCAAATAATAGCATTTGTCAAATTAATTTCCTTCTGGGAGACTAAAATGACTTGCAGTTCAGACTCTGAACAAAATAACTAAGTACACTGTAATATTTAACTTTAAAGGTTTTTTTTCTTTTCCAAAAATCGCAAACCCATGGAGTAAAGATCGCTGTAATAGATTATCTCATTGCACCATCTCTCAGTTCTGTTATGATTTGTTTTGCACACTAGTTGCCTAGTAACACAGTTGCCTTGCAATACCATTTGTGCATCACCATCATGCTCAACTGGAATTCATAATGCCTCTGTCCTCTGACTCGGTCTTTGCTGGTTTCTTAGTAGAATGCAAATCATCCTCCACACTCATAAACTCATTGGCTTTCATGGATTCTCACAGAACTTCCACACATTGGGTAACAGATACAAGAAAATTACATTCAAAACCATTGGTAAATGTCTTTTAACCTTATAGATAAAATATTAACATGGTTCCATTTTTTTTGGTATAACAGTCTCTACACTTCTGGAACGATCACCATTACATTTTGGTATTTAACTTCCACTGAGTCAGAAGTGCATGAGCATGGTGGGGCACTGATGGTGGGTGTTAAGGTCTGGCTTGCAATTGGCATTCCAGTTCTTCTCAAGGGTGTTCAAGGGTGTTGCATAGAGCTGTGATTAGGACACACATTTCAGGAACCTTAGTCAGATTTTTTAAAAACATTTTTAAAACACCAGGGTCTGTCATGGTACAGGGCTGTGTCAGTTCCCTTGGAGTAATTTACACTTATTGGATGGCAGCATTAATGTGTTTGCAGAGATTTGCCACAAATGAGATTTGAGATCAACATATGCTGCCTTCAAGATGTCATCTTTTCCAGGGATGTAAATGCATGTTTCGACAGAACAATACAAAACTACATGCTGCACACATTACAAATGCATGGCTGTGGAGGAAGAAGGTGTGAGTATGGACTCGCCTGCTTGCAATCTTGACCTGTCCCCAATACAGAATGTGTTACAAAAGAAAAATGTGACAACAACAACCCCATATTGTTGCACATATTAAAATATGTTTGCAGAAAGAATGAGACAAAAAAAAACACCCAAAACATCACTTTATCACCACCATCACATTACAAAGTGGTCAATGCTTTACAGTCCAAACGTTTTTTGGAATGTATTGGAGGCCTGAAATGCAGTAACGGATGTTTATTAACAAATGTAATTAGATTTACCAGACAACACATACCATATCCTAGTTTCATACTCTTTGCAATTAAATAAAACTAAATCTAAGACACACATTTTTTTGTTATTTGCATCTTCCATACTGTCCCAACTTTTTTCCCTTTAATAGATTATTTTACTCCAGCTAGTTCTTTTATTTATGTATGTTAGGCAACCCCATGCACGCACTCATCTTCTCTATATTTTTTTTAAAGTACCTATGTAAATTTGTTTAGTGGTTTGTTCTTAACCATACCAAAATATTTCTCATTAAGCAACTGCTTGATCTTTCCACAGTAGCATTGGCCAAATGAACGCTGATATTTTCCTTGATAGCCCTTCTCCTATTTTTACTTTATTCCTCCATATAACCCGCATGGAACATTGTGTCCAGTGAGAAAACGGTTCCTTTCCATGTCTCATTTAAACTATAATTACTGGTAATGGTCTCAAAGGCATTGCATTCTTTATGACGCACGCTCGCGGCTACTGGAAGGAAAAAAAACAAAAGAGAAAAATAAATGAAGAAAAACAACATTGATGCGAAGCTGCAGCTCGTGGGCGAGTCTAACCGCAGCAGTGTCACACAGGATTACCTGAGCTGCTGTGGTGTAGTTAACAGGCCTGTCACTGTGATACCCTGTTACACTCCTGAACACTGCAGGATTAATTCTAACTTTAAAACATCTGTCACCATAGTGGATCTAAATTTAAATCCAGGAATGTGCTTTAACTATTACAACGTCCACCTGCCACCTTAAATTTTGTCGCCTTTGTTCCTGATTTAGAACCTCAGTGCTGTATGTTGAAAAACGTAGAACACCAGATCAGTGATGATAAGTAACAAGCAAAATTCCACTGCTAGTAGTATTCATGAATGTGTACTTTTTTGTAAAGACAAATTTACTTCATTATATTCTTCTACATTCTGCAGTTTTGTTGAATAACCAATTTTATTCTTTGCATGTATGTGCACTAGCTAGGTTTTACAACAAAATGATGAACCCATAGCATTTGTAAAACTCACCAGTTCTTATTGGTACAGTGGCACTGCGGTTAGTGCTCTTGACTTATAGATCTAGAAACAAGGGTTTGAATCCTGACCTGGATACTGCCTGCGTTGAGTTGGCATGTTTTCTCTTTCCTCCCACTTTCTAGAGAAAATAAAGTCACCTGTGTCCTCGTGTGTGTCTGTATCAGTGTTTATATTACATAGTCTGAATCAAATGTCACCCAGAGGACAGAAAGATCAGAGAATTTTGATATTTTGGTGACCTTTGGCTTTGCTTTTTTGTACAGAAATTGCAACTTTCATTCAAAAGATTTGCTTCAGGTTACTGAGATTAAGGTTAGGGTTAGGTAACAGTAACTGTTATGATAAAAATGGTTAGACATGGTGTGTGTGTGTGTGTGTGTGCGTGTGCGTGTGCGTGTGTGTGTGTGTGCGTGTGCGTGTGTGTGTGTGTGTGTGTAATGGACTGGCACACTGTTTAGGTGCGGTTCCTGCTTTGTGCCCTATGCTGCCAGTTAGACAATGAATTGTGAGTGTTTGATCTTGAAAATGTGATATTGTGTAACAAACTGCATGCTACTTCAGTATTATCAGTGTTACTTGCCACTTCTATTTTAGTAGCTTTTGAACAACATTTTTTAAATTCAGAGATGGTTTGGAAAGCTCTGCCTGGAAATACGAACAGTTTTTTATAGTGTTAAGACTTCTCAGGCAGTACCATGCAGCGGTAAGTCCTACGCAAGTAGGCTGAGAAAACAGGGAGGCGGGCAAAATGTAAGTGAGTTGTTTATCTGTGTAGAGAGGAAAAATAGTTCCCAGGCTTTGGTCTTTAACCTACTTCCGCCGCGCTTGCGTGTCTGTTTACATGGGCTTTCCTTGCGCAGTGTTTTTTTCAGAGTGCACTTCCTAACCGGTTGTGTGTTAGTGGGGGAGGGGTGCCCCTATTTCTCCAGAATGAAAGCAGACGAGACAGAGTACAAAACAAACCTGATAACCTCCTTAAACTGGGGAAGTCCTATAAGCCACTGTTAAAATCATCCTGTCTGTCGCCAATAGGTTGGAAAGCCCTAAAACAGGATGACTTGCGAGTGCCAATTTAGAAGACACAAACACCTTCTTAGTTAGTCCACCCCAACTGCCAAGGACAAAAGAGAAGGAGGTTTTTGTCTGTGACTGATGAATGTTGCTGATAGGATTATTAGGATCTTTTGGTTAAGCTCCTGAGGACATTGTCTGTTCATCCCAGGCCATGCATGCACAGAATAAACCACACATGCTGCAGTGTTCAGCTGAATATGTATTGCCACATGACTTTAATAAACTTTTCTACTGAATCCCCTTATACAAGTATATTCCCTTAGCTATAATCTTGATATGGCTCCAGGCAGTTATTTTCCAGTCATGCAAGATCAGGCTTCTGTCTATTTAGAGACCTGGAACTCAGGCTGACATTTTAAATACTCTCACCATACAAAATCTATATACATTTTTCAAACCCTTATTCATCAATATTTTATTACACCAACCCTTTATACATATTTATTTGGTATTCCTGTGTGTACAGTGGGGCTTGAAAGATTTTGAACCTTTAGAGTTTTCTGTATTTCTGCCAAAATATAGATAAAAAATCATGACTAAAGTTGGTAATGAAAACACACATAAGCAAATGAAATAAAACTATTATACTTAATGTAAAAATTTTAATTATCCAGCGATAGATATCTGTTAGTGGAAAATAGCACACGGAAATTTCAGGCTGCCGCTGGAATTAGGACCAAAATAATGTGTTTTGGTTTAAATGAAAAGCATAAAGTTATGTTTTGAAAAACAAAAGCACTGCATTACAGATCCTTATCCCTGTGGTGGTGATAGCACATGGTGATGGTGGTGATGATGGTGATGGTTTGGATTGCATCAAATGTGTTTTGAACACCCTGCCATGGGTTAGTTCAAGTTTTAAACTTTTTAAAACACCATTCATTTAAATCTTTTTATGATTGTATCTTTGTGTACAAAAAAACTATGTGAGTGCACTTATATATAGTGTTGTGCAAAAGTCGTAGGTCATCATTAGGTTTATTATATTACCAGTAGTATAATGATCTTATAATACATTCTTAACATTAAGATTTAAACAGAATATACAGTAAATATGTACAAAAAAATTAATAAAAGCCCACAAAATAGCTTCTGCCAGCAAAAGTGTTTTTTTTTGTGTGTTTACTGTGACCTTCCTGAAAAAGTTGTTTCTTGGCTGCTACCCTTCCAAAAACATTAATATCTTTCGACTGTAGTAGGGTCAATGCTGCTTTTACGCAAGTATAAGGGAATGTCACACTAAATATACTGCTCACAACAATTAGGGGATATTTCAAAATCAATGTACTTTCCATTGTAATCTATATAAGTTTTCTTTAGTTTTTTAATACTACACACACATTTTGTGTATATTCTGGTTGTATTCTAACTTGCTGTATTTGAAATAAACTGAGAAATATTTGTATTTGATCATTATACTGTTGCTAAAACTCCAAATCAAATTGCCCTTCTGCCCTTCAGATTTCCTTAGAGCAAAGATGAGCCTCGTGCCTTCATGGTGTGTCCCTTCTTGGATATCCTTGGAAGGTACTAACCACTGCTGCCTGGCAGTGACCTGGATTATCCCTGCTATCATGATTAGGGACACTATATTAGTGTTGGGCAGAGTCTCTTTTTCTCTCAAAACAGCCACAGTTATTTGTGGCATGGCTAAGTTGGAAGCATTTGGGATTGTTCTCTATATTTACATGATTTTCATACATTTTTCAGGTGCACTGTTCATACTGTTCTACCATATACAATTAAATTATTTTAGTTTTATTTAATTCACACCTAGTGACTGGGAAGGTCACTAAATACCATTGAACTATCATGGTCATGAAAGAAGTTTGAGAAGTTTTGTGCTTTGTGAATTATCAATATCATGATGGAAGTAGTTGGACTATATTGAGGCCATAAAGGGGTGTACATGG
>JAUZSU010128865.1:0-17031 GCA_034780255.1 Parotocinclus maculicauda | reverse complement strand
GATGTATGGTGTGTTAAGTAAAGAGAACGTTCCATTACTTTAGCGTGTTGCTTGATTATTTAACAGTTAAAAACACTACAATAGAGTATTTACTCAGCTGATGAATACGCACCAAAAACGAGAAGTAAGACTAGAGCATCGCCTGCCTGAGTCGCTACTTGCCGAGATGACAAGTTTTTGTCTGTGGTGTTGTGTTCGCTGTTTGTAAACGTTTCATTATAGACTGAATTTATTCAAGCCCTACGATGCCACCCAAACGTTCTGCAAGTTCTATGGCTAAAATAGTGTATAAATACTTGAATAAATATAGCAACTTCGTGGAATTTCATTTATTGCGGGTGGTCCTGGAACGTGCAATGTTGCCACTTCTTCTCACAGCACTTAAAAATTTGTTTTGTGACATATTTCACATCATTCCCCAGGTATGTTGTTGCTTGCAGTTTTTCCACCTACAGCCTCACAAAAAAAGTTGTGTTTTAAAATCTTCCTTTTGCAAAATCCAGATTTTTTTAACACAATAAAGGAAGTGAAGTCATTAGCCGAAATTAATGCACAAGTAGATATCACTCCACTGATTTTATGGAAGTCATGAGGATTTACAATTCTTAAGTATTAAACATCAATAACTCAACAGGCCAAGTTCCTACTGCTTAAAGCAAGGCAAAATACAATAAACAGCTAGACAATTCTAGCTGTCTGCTAGAAATATATTTAAATCACTCAAAAGTCAAGCCAGATTTAGTTCTATAGTGTATTTTACAATAGCGCATTGTTACAACGCAACTTTACAATTTTTTGTGATCTTCTATTATAAGACCAGTCCCAAATTGAGCAAGAATAAGATTATAGTAGCAAGGAAACTATACTTAAATATAATAAGGAAAAAAACTTTGTAAGACCAAAATTCAAAAACGGTACCCATCCTTCTCGGGCAGCCTGGATGATATATGTAAGATTCAAACAAGTTACCTAACTAATATTTTAATATTAATAGTTTAAATAAAGGCAAGCTGAATAAATCTTAACAAAGGGATTACGTTCAAAAAATAGATAAATTAAAAAAATATATATAATATGTAGACCAATATTTGAAAGAAAATTAAATATTATATGATGAGTATAATAAAATAGGGAATTAAAAATTCTAGCATATAAGACAAGATAGAAATAAATAATTAAAACTAAAATGTTGATTGAAATAACATAAAAATATGCATATATACACTAACCCAGTACAGAGTGTCACTGTAGGAACTTGTGTCTTAAGCAGGAAAGTTTGATGTCATGGCATGCTGAGTCAACTGAAGGACTGCACTCTGTGGTCTGATTATAGTGTGGGGCTGGAACTGATGATGGAAGAACAGCATGGGTGGAGTTGAAGCAGAGGAACGGCTTAGTGAAACTGGAACGGAGGAGCATCTTGCTTTCTTACTTATAATTCTGCACTTAGGCATATTACTTTAAAAAACTAAAGAAATTAATGGCACTTTATTAATCTTAAAAAGGCTGTTCTGACTTCGTACTGACTCTTTTAAAGCAGCTTTGACCTGCCATCAATAATGCCTACCCAGGGTTCTGTAGACTCTTGAATATCCTTTACAAACCGGTTCATTTCATAGGGACTGTGGTGCCCTAGTGATTAAGGTACTTGAGTATGGACCAGAGTTAAAATCCCACCTCTGCCAGAACTGAGTCCCGGAGCAAGGCCAATTGTAAGTCGCTCTGAACAAGGCTGTCTGATAAATGTAAATGTAAATAGGGAACAGCTTTGATTTCCCTGTTGCTTAAAAGAGGAAAAGTTACTTTAGAACATGTATAGACCAATGTAACCATATATAGAACAACATGGTTATAGACCAATGTATTTAATTAATTCACATTTAAAAATATACACAAATTAATATTAAAATATTCTGGAGACCACTTGCGCAGGCTTACTCAAACCTGGATTAGGTCTGTTTTATAGAGTCTCCTTTCGTCATTCTGTCATTCGTTGTTAAAAGGTTTTTGATTGGGACTGCGGTAGCCTAGCGGTTAAGGTACTGGACTCTAGACCTGAATTAACTTGATGGATTCAAATCCCACCTCTGCCAATCTACCCCAGTTGGGTCCTTAAGCAAGACTCTTAACCCACCAATGCTTAAATTGTAAGATTGTATAAGTTGTAAGTCGCTCTGGATAAGGGCATCTGCTAAATGCTGTAAATGTAAATGATTACTGCTAATGGAAATGCGTATGAGCAGTCTTAACAATTTATCATTCGTACAAAGTTTACATGATTGAAACCTTGTGAGCTAACCCATCAATAATCATGCAAACAAAACTCTTACTTTGCGCTGTTATTTAATTCCACTAATATTTCCCATACCAATTTCTAAATTCTATAATAAACTTATATCTTACACTCCAACACTTTATTTATGATCTATGGGATTGGGCTTCTAACACTTTAAAGATGCTTTATGAAAATGCTCCATTGTAAACAGGTCTATATAAATAAATATAATTTGACTTCACTCCACAAATACTTGGTATAGTAAGCGCACTATGATTGTAGATGATGGGGGAATTGGATATATTTTTCTCTTCCAGAAATTCCATCCATTATTCGACCAATCAAAAATTTGACCACAGATTTTACAATACACTTTGCATTCCAGATAAAGATTTCTACTGATAAACTATGTCACAAAATGTACAGTAACTCACAAAAGTGAGTACACTCCTTAGATTTTTGTAATTATTTTATTACATATTTTCATGGGACAACACTGAAGATATGAAACATCATAACAAGGAACTCTCTAAGGATCTAAAAAAAAATAATTTTTGCTTGACATAAAGATGGCCTAGGCTATAATAAGATAAACTCTGACAGTAAGCTGCAGCATGGTGGATAACACTGGTTTAACAGGACAGGTTCTACTCGGAACAGGCCTCGCCATTGTAGATCAAAGCAGTTGGGTGGAATGCTCAGTGTCATATCCAGAAGTTAGCTTTTAAAATTAAAGACAGGGATGCTGTCAGCATTGCTGCAGAGGTTAAAGGGGTGGGGGATCCGCCTATCAGTGCACAGACCATGCGCCACACACTGGATCAAATTGGTCTGCACGACTGTCATCCCAGAAGGAAGCCTTTTCTAAATATTATGTACAAGAAAACCCACAAACAGTTTGCTGAAGACAAGCAGCATGGAGTACTGGAACCATGTTCTGTGGTCTTCTGAGACCAAGATAAACTTATTTGGTACAGATGATGTCAAGTGTATGTGGTGGTAACCAGGTGAGAAGTACAAAGACAAGTGTGTCTTGCCTACAGTTAAGCATCGGGGTGGAAATGTCATGGTTTGGGGCTGCATGAGTGCTGCTGGCTGTGAGGAGCTACAGTTCATTGAGGGAACCATGAATCCTTACATGTACTGTGACATACTGAAGCAGAGAATGATCCCCTCCCTCTGGAAACTGGGCCGCAGGGCAGTACTCTAACATAACGATCCCAAACACACCTCCAAAATGACTACTGCCTTGCTAAAAAAAATTAAGAATAAAGGTCAAGCATGTCTCTTTTTATTAAGCATCTATGGGGCATTCTCAAACGGAGAGTGGAGAAGAACAAGGTCTCTAGCATCCAACAGCTCCATAGTTTCATCATGGAGAAGTGTAAGAGGATGCCAGTGGCAACCTGTGAAGCACTAGTGAACTCCAGCCCAAAGGAGGTAAGGCAGTGCTGAAAAATAATGGTGACCACACAAAATATTGATACTAAAGGGTGTATTTACTTACAGTTTTCAGCGGATTTGCTATTAATGGTTGTGTTAAATTATTTTGAGGGAATAGCAAATTGTCATGTATTACAAAATTGTCATATTTTCAGTGTTGCCCCATGAAACGATGTAATAAAAGAGTTACAAATATGTGAGGGGTGTAGTCACTTTTGTGAGATACTGTAAACCTAACAGGGCTGGCACTAAGAGAGTGAGGAATTCTGACACATACTTGGAGATACGTCTGTTTTCCAGTTTACCAATGTTCTTTCACATCATTTTACAGCCATGTTCCCTTCGCTGGCTTACTGTAGCTGAACACTACAGATTTAAAATACTGGCAATACAAAGCTAAACATGAATTAGCATCTTCATTCATAAAGGCTCTATTCAAACTCTCATCTGTATCTCATACTCTACAAGACACAAGCATGGCTCGACGGTGGGAAGACATGAATCTACAATGGAATATTCCCTCTACTGACACCCAGGTGTTAAAACAATCTATCTTGGGATGTCCAAATCCCGAGTCTCTATCTATGCAGAAAGCAACTAAGCACATATTTGAATTATATTCAAAGAGACATATTTTTATTTGCTTTGTTACCATGTCTGTTGTGCTATGTGGTCTACTACAAAAAATACAATGCATATCTTTGTAAATCACTGTAAATGTTTAATGCTAAATATAAATTTTAATAAATTACAGAAGAGCTGCCCCTGACAGCCATAGAAATATGATTTGAGTGATCTGTGATGGATGTGTGTTTGTGGTCAAGCAAAATCCACAACGTATCCAAAAGACAAAATCAATCATGATGTAGCCTGACTCTGTGAGTCTGTTAAAATGAATCAGCATAGAAACCATGGCCTCATTTTGGGAATTGCTCTGAATGTCAGCGTGACCTTGCAGGACATTCATAACATTTAATATAAAATATAGGGTACATTACCACTGTCACATGCACCACCAGTCTACCAGAAAGGAAAGTGAAAGGTAAACAATGACCTGCACAAGAGAGGATAAAGGGCTGAAAAGGAAAAAATACAGCAAGGAGTTTGAGGAAACGAATGACAGGGTGAATTTAAGAGAGCGCTGCATCCCACAGAGTTGACAGTAGAATTTATGGTCAGGAAGGGGAATGAAAGCGTAATTTACATTGAACTCTGTAACATTGCCCTGCCCTCCCTTTCGTAATTAGAAACGGCTGTCGGGGCTGTCGGGCGCAGGCGCAGCCCTTGGCAATGACACACCATTAGTTTTTATTTCTGTCTCTACTTTTACAGCTCTTGCGCCAGTGCCCGATAATGCCGTGCATTCCAATGCTCACTCACTGTGTTGTGTTAATACTGCACGCACAAGTACCTCCCAAGATAGGGTCCCGTATCAAGGGACCAAGCTCTGGAAGAACAAATCATCAAAGATTAACGTAATAATTTATCAACTGGACCATGTGTAGTTGTGCCATTTAAAATTGACATGTAATGCAGAAGTACAATTTTATTTCAGACTGACAACCTTTACAATTATGTTTAATCCTTGATGCTTGTCATTAATCTGTATAAAATGGGGAGAGGTTTGTGAGCCCTCTGGAATCATTTGCTTTCCATATTAAATATTCATTATGGCATCTTCTGATCTTTATCCAAGCCTTAACTAATAATGCACAAACAAGTGTACTTCTCATGCCTTTATTGAACACTTTGTCTAATCATTCACAGTCCATATCCATTGCAAACTTCAGACATGCAGTATATATTTTTTGGATAGCCGCAGTTTTTTTTTTCCTTTTCTTTTCTGAAATTAATATAACATAAATGTTGTTCAGTGTGTTCGTAGTGGGAGCATTAATTAATATGTTCTTGAAGATTGATCTTGAAGCAAATTGGAAGGTTATTAGTTCCAACCCTGAGGCATCCAAGCTGCCAGTGTAGAGCTTTTAACCATAACTCCGCAGTCGGTTTAGTTGCCAGTTGCTCTGAGGATTTGCCAAATGTTGTAAATGTATTATTATGACTTGGATAAAGATCAGACCACATTTTCTGACAAAAAGCCTAAGTAAGGTTATTCTTAGGGTTTTTAAACCATTTGCTGCACTATAGAACACCTAGTACTTGTTTTGATTGTGATTTTTTCAGGCCAGAGCCAGAGCTTCCCAAAATCCCTTGGGTACAGGTGAATGTACTGCCTTAAAGAGATCTTAGTCCATCTCAGTACTTTATAACACCTTTTTTATAAGAAACTCCATCTCAAGTTAAACTTTTATAAATTTAGGTCAAAATGTAAAAGAAAAAAAGAAAATCCAGACGATGCTAAAGAGTGAAATGGATTTAGTGTTGCCATGTACATTTTATTTTATGCAAAAATAATAAGATATACAATAAAATAAGGTGTATATATAATAATGTATTATATAGTCAAAGTCAATAGAAACTGCAGTTGATAAATTAAATTAGAAAGTCCACCTCCATATGGAATGTACATATTGTGAATAAGTACTAAAGTAGCAAGCATTTTTGTGTCAAGAAAATGCTACAGAATGGTCAATGGAAGTCGTATCATGTGTAAACTAGAGCTTTGCTTCTTAGGTAATTTAGTGTATTTGATAGATTATGGATATGAAAGGAACTAGAGTCCTGTAATGCTGCGTTATGTGTAGAGGATATTGAAATACCGATTTGCTGCATGCTTCAAACAAGCTACTTAAAGAAAATAGTTATATGTCTTTTGAACTTTGAGATACTACACCAATCTGTTCATGTAAAATTTTATTGACTTCAGGTGATGAATACCATAAATTGCTATACCAAATTTGTCAATATGTTTGCTTTTCTGAAGTTTCATTTTCTGTCCTATTTTACACTGTTCTAAAGCTGAAAAACCACAGACTATCCAGTTTCATTCTAGATTCATGCATGTGTGCAATTGTTAATGCCGAACAGTCAACTGCTGTTGGTTTATGTAACGGTTTTTATGTCCAAAGGTTATGAATGAATACACATATTCTAACAATCATTCTCACACCCCAACTTTGTCCATCTGTCTGGCTGAATACAAACACTGCTCACTGCTTGCATCCAAGTCAAATAAACATTAATTATAGAGCAGATTATTGCCCTCTTTGATCAGCCTTGTGTTATACATGGACAGCTAAAGCAAGCACAAATGAAAAAGTTCTGTCTGTCAAACTACCAATCTTTAGTTTGGTATGTCTTTGCTGGAGTGATTTGAAATCATTTTATCAACAAAAAAAAGTACAAATCATTTGATCTCTCACAATAAAGTTAGTTCCAGTGATTCGCTCACTTCACGCATCATACAAAAAAATGGAAACAGGTAGCCCATTACCTCATTTTGTTTGTTTGGCTTAGCACAATGATAAGCAGAGCCAACAATTGATTGAGAAAACAACTTGACATGAAAAGTAGGCAACAAAATTATTAATGTGATGTAAATGGCTCTAAATATACTCATGGACATCAATGTGGATCTAGTGCAGTGGTTCTCAACCTGTTTTTTCTTGAGCATGTGAGGCGTACCTGTATACTTTTGTTCTTTAGCCATATAACAAATACACATCCAAACCCCACCATCCAGACATTCTCTGTTTCATATTCAACCATATTCACATTAGTTTTAATTGAAAGGAGTATAGTATGTTCCAAGAAGTTCTGTACTTACGCAAAATATTTAACTTCGCTCAGGTAATTATAACAATCACATTCTGTCTAAAAGAGTAATACACAAACCCTTGTCCATTTCTTTATTTAAAAATGTGGTCTGGTAAAAAATTGATATGTGTGCCATAGAAGATTTAATGCGATCAACTTGAAAGTGACGGTTGAAAAATGAAACACATTTTCTCAAAAACATCTATAGCTGTAACCATGCCCCAATCAAAACAAATTTGCAATGATATTAGAAGCACAGTTGAAGCAAAGACTGAAGGTGAGAGCTACAAAATTGTTTTAAAATAAGTATTTAATGAGTTTGCCGATGCACAAGGAGGCAATCTGTGTTCAAACGGAGGCCAGGACTACAGTAATTCGGTAAATATTAAAATGATTTAGTAAGGCTATAAATAATTAATCAGCATGTTCAGTAAAGATGTAAGCATGTGTATTACTAGTTTCGGCAACTAGAACTGGATGAAGGTCAGACCACATTTAATGCAAAAATTACAGACTGCTGCTTTATTTCAACAATTATAAACATAGTACTGAGTGTCCATTGTGACAAATTTACTGGTAGGATAGTGGAAATGTATATAAATGAGCAAGAAATGTATAGTGCGATTCCACGTATTAGGAGTTGAACAGCGAGGTTTGGGATTTGGTCACTGTTGCAACCTAGTCAACAAAATAAGGTTGAGAACCACTGTTTAAGTAATACATAGAGGTTGAACATACAGAGACACTATTTACAAACAAACAACCAGTCACAAACGTATTCAAAGTGCTTCAAATTGCACGGACAAATGTCTTCTCCACACCTTCCATAATACAGTACATATGTCAGTTTAATTGCAACAATCCTCCAGTTCCCTTTGAGCATGAATGTTCAGCAGCATTATTACTTTACTCTGCGGCAAGTGTCGCAGTCAAGCAACGTTCAGCAGCCTTTCTGGAAGGACCAGGTTCTTTACATCTCTTAGCCAACCGTCTGCCAATGCTTGGTCAGGTGACGGTGCTTGTTATCATGGACGGAGCAGTAGTGACTGGATTTTTTGTCTTTTTTCTCTTGCCTCCACCTTTGCTGCTCTCTTTGGAGTCCCGGCCACGGTTTTTACGATTTGACGTTCCTTCTTTCTTGGCGGTTGTCCCCTTGTCTCCTAAATAAAACAAACAAATCCATTATTTTAGAAAACGTCTGAGACACTGGCTGAGTTGTTATTGACTTTTACCTTCATCCATTGTGGCTGTAGTGCAAGGATGCAAAATTGTTTTCATATTCCATAATAAGCGCTATTCAAAGCTGACAGGGAACACACAGCAGCCCTCTGTATGCCATAACTTTGGGCCAGCCGATAATAATCAAGAACCTGACACCCTGCACTGAAGCCAGCAGAGGTGAGCTGATCTTCCTTCAGTGCTACGTCTCCTTATATGCTTTTTCAGCTGAAATCCTGTGTGTATGCATGTGTCAGTTATTTTAAGTGCTATCCACTCCAACAGTTCAAGCATCCATTAGAGAGTCACTGGGTATAACAAAGATACATAGCTAAATGTGAATGTGAGAAGATGCACATTAAAGGTCAGATTGTAGAAACTTGCTAACAGATCCCAAATTGATCATTTGAAATATTAATGCGGTGCTGTACATGTGCAACATGAGTGATATGCAGAGTGCAACGTGTCAGTTTTAAATATGCTCGACAAGACCTCTTGGACCATGATCTGGTCAGAAATGGAGACAGGAACAAAGGCTTCAGGCTCACCAGCACTACTGTATGGGGAAATCAGGGCCTCCATGTTGACTGATGACTGTTATGAAGTTGCTATTGTGAGTCTCAGTGTTCCCAGGAAACCAAATCAACACTCGTATGGGGCTGGTTAGCATTTGCTCCTTGTTTGATGACATGCTCCTAACAGCCACTCTGTACTTTTGAATCTGATGCACTGTTTGCTTTATAATGCCCACCCCCAAAATACCTTGTCTTTTTTGTCTTGATAGAAGGTATTAAGAGTGACCTGGATTGGTTCAGCAGAAAGGTTGTACACAGTTCAAGCCCCCCATGATGCCACAGTTATCAATGTCAGGAAGTCAAAGGCAGTGGGAGGTATCACAAGAGGTGGTTAATAGCTAGATGTGTTGTGGAGGAAATCAGGGCATCCATGCTGACTAATGAATTGTAATTCATTGTTTCCAAGACAGTGGAGGCTGATTGATTACAGTGCTAGTCTACTTCTCAAAAGGTTGTTTACTTACAGTACATTGGTGTTGGAAAGTCAGTAAACCTGTAAAATTATGTTCTACATTTCTTCATGGATAAAGCCTTACACATAATAACATGCTCACAAAAGTAAATAAAAGAACCAAAAATGAACAAATTGGAAAATAATATATCCATGGTCATTTATTTAATGAGGACAATTACCCAGTTACATATCTGTGAGTAGCCAAAGTATGTGAACTTGTAAAAAAAAGCAGTTAATTTGAAGGTGAATTTAAAGTCAGGTCTTCTCAGTCAATAGTATTGACAATCAGGTGTGAGTGGGTGCCCTGTTGTATTTAATAAACAGGGATATGTCCTAGATGCTTTCTGAGCTTTCTTCTGACCTCAAAAAAGGGTGGAAAGATTACAATATGAATTTGGACTAGATTAATCTTCAGTCAGACAAATTTAACACAACTGACAAATTTCAAGGACAATGTTATTCCACAACAAAGATCACTCAAAGTAACAAAGATCACCCTAAGTGGAAGGTGTGTAATCTTGTAGTCTTGATTTCAGAAAATTCCAGATTAAACTTTAAGTAACCAAAGGCCTCTCTCACACTGGATAATGGTAATGGTCCTGAGTCAACCATCAGTAGAACACTGAACAAAAATGCTGAAGTATTAGGACATCTCTATGAGAACAGAATCTCAAAAGGATGTGGGTAATGCAGCAAGTGGACAACCAAAAGCACACGTTGTTTCCACCAAAAATAATAAAGGAAAGTTAAATTGAATAATTGAACTAATAATTGAAACCATAATTGAATAGAAATATTGTAAAAGCAGTTCATGTTAAGGAATTCCATAAGCACCCCAGAGATAAAGATGTCTTAAATTTTCCCAAAGCCAATATATAGAATTGGTCAACAATTATCAGAAACATTTCAATGCGGTAATGGATACAAATGGTGAAGATCCTGAAATTAATGGTAATTATAAAATAACTATCCTTGCTGTAAAATTTACAGCTGCTGTTACCAAGGTTTAAAGTTTTCTAGCTCACTATTGTAAATAGGTTACTTGGCCAAATTGTGTTTATTTTATATATCTGTGTTTTGAGTTTACATGATGACTTAGTTTGCATGAGTTTGCCCTCTGCTAAAAGTTGGTTAACATTTGGATAATGTTTATTATTCAGCTATTTACATTTATGTCATTTAGAAGACCCCCTTATCTAGATCGACCTACACTTAATACAGTCAATTAATACAATAGCATGTTTTTTAGGAATGTGTGATTTGTAACCTCAGTTGCCTGTTTTTAGCTGATAAGAGTGGGCCCAGTGTGGTCTTCTGCTGCTGTATCCCATCTGCTTCAAGGTTTGACTTGTTGTGCATTCAGAGATGCTTTTCAACGTGTGTAGGTTGTAACAAGTGGCTAGAAAGCATCTCTGGAATTGAGTAGATGTGCCGTTCACAGCATATCAGTACCTCAGTGTAATTTGCATCAACTGCAAGAATATATCCTACGCATGTGGGTCAGTATTCCTAGAAAATGTATTTCAACACCTAGTGAAAACTTGTTGTAGAATTACTGAACGTTGAACTTCATATTAATATTAGCTTGATTGCTGTTATTTGTGTATGCTATGAGTTTACAAGCTCAGCAGAGTAAGACTAAACACACTAATATCTGGGGAACAGACTTAAATATGGCAGTTCTTAATATGTCCATGCAGTATTTGTCTTTATTTGACATATTTACATATTGGATACTCAGTGATCTTTCTTTCTGATTTAAGTTTATCCTTTTCTGCATGATTTATTATACAGTATAATGAAGAATGATGGGTTTTTTTTTCATTTATTTTTAATCTTTTTACCCCCAGACAAGACTTAAGTTATGCAACTGTCCTCTATTGTGGATATCATGCATAAATGGTTTAAAATGCACTTCATTTGTGAATGTTGTTTTTAGATCAAAACAGTTAACACAGCTCAGTCACAGATAACACAATCACTAATTACGTCTGTTCAGTTTAATTTTAAAACAACAGACAACTTGCAAAAGTGCAATGTTTAATTAAACTTTGACCGTTGACAATTCAAATTTTTCCACCATTCATTCAAAAACAAAGATCTACTGACACCATTAGGTCAGGTTCAGGTCTACTGACAAAATTAGATCATGTTCAGGTCTACTGACACCATTAGGTCAGGTCCAGATTCACTGACATCATAAAGTCAGGTGTAGGTTCATTCTGAAGACAAGGCAATTGAAAGTACACTCACAAAAGGTTCACTGTTGACCTTGACCATTTTAAAAGTGGACAGGGGTTAGCATGCACACTCTGATTGGTTTCTGGTTATGACACATTTCTCTCGTAACCGGCATTAAAATGTATGTGAAAGTGACAAAGATAGCTTGGTTTAGAATACACTGCAGGATAAAAACAACTGGGCCAAGTCTATTTATGTTTTAACCAACATTCCAACTTCCTTAAAGTTGGGGTTGTGGCTGCTTTGTGCCTGATGTGAGAAGCAAAGCTTTCCAAAGCTGTGAATCATTTAAACCAATCAATTCAAAAATTGATTCAGTGTTTTTCGCCACATTCAAAAACCCACACCTCAGTGACATCTGCCGACCAGAGTGCGATTTCTGTCTCTGGAAAACATAAAAAACTTAATACAAAATAACTTGCAATCATTTTTTTTTTCAATAAAGCATTTGGTTTGGACTATTTTCTGTTCTGTCTGTACTTTGTTATTGGAACAGGTTCATATGGATTTTGGTTGGGGAAACTCTACATTCTCTCTACCTCTGTATTGTGTAATTTTTTTGTACTCTATTTACAGTAATTCTTTTGATTAGAATTATTAATTCAGACTACAGTATAAGTCAAGTCTCTGTCTGTTTCTCCAAATTCATCCAAATTCCTCTGTTTGAGATTTGTTAATGCCAATATTGGAGAATAATTCAACATTGTACATTTGTGATTTACAGACTGTTTGTCAGGAAGACAACAGGTTTTTCTGACTTGAAATGATTAACGGTGAATGATCAATGAAAATTAATGGTCTTATCCAAAACAAATTCCACACATTTTATCTAATCAACAATACTGTACTCATACAAGACTTAGGCCTTCAATTCTGACAGTTGCGTGCAAGAAACCTCTAAAACAAGTATTTTAGATTGTTACATAACACCCCTGTTGAATGTTTACACAAATGTTTCTTGTCTGCTTGGCAGTGTTTTATGAAATTCATAATACTTATGATTTTATCTTATTCAAATAAACATGATCTAATATTCAGAATTTATAAACTTAGATCTTCTTTATTAAGTAGTCAGAACACAAAATTTAGGGTGATCTCATCTCTTAGTTGTTGCTTTTTCAAGTCTTCTAAAAGCTTACTTTGGCGGTATAAATGTAAACATTTAATAACTTAATGGGGTTTGACTCTTGCAACAAAATCTGAAACAAATTGACTTGCTTAGGTTTATAGAATATGACTGGCACATCAGAACAGAAGATGTTGTTGCATGTTATTATGTGGGCTACTTTCCTGAAGAGTCACTAACCAACCTGGAGAGTTCCAGACATGGACATGTGGTTTTGCAAAGCTGAATTTGCTTTTGGAGGGCCTCTGGTGTAATATTGTTTGCTCTGTACAAAACTCTCCCACTCACGGAAGGAATTTGAAAGCAACAAGTTCACCATGCGTATCCATCTTGGCCTGCGATAATGATGATTTGCAGGCGAACTTCAACGTAAAGAGAGCAAGACCCCCCTCGCAGAGCACAAATGGAACCTCCTGCCTCAGTCTCGGTATGCAGGCTATTCATTAGCTCACCTCTGATAAAGCACTAATGAGGCTCGATTCGTTTATGACAGTGGTGATTACAGTTTCTCCCAATCCAGCCTAAACACTGAAGCCTGACAAAGCCAATCTCACGCTCGGCAGATTCATGTTTTCGTGCAAACCTATTTATTAAGCTACAGGAAAAGAGAGGGAAAACAACCAGAACTTTGCCAAATCGGCACAAAGCGTGGGATCTGCACCCCACTAAATCATTGATGTTATACAAGCTGTGCCCCTTGTGATTTTTACAGCAGCCTTGTCGGCCAATTCCAGGAGATCTATTCACAGCCTTGTTAATTTAACACATGGTGAGAAATCTACACATTAATTTGAGGAAAAGTCAGTTACCCCATTTTCAAACCGAAACGACTGTGAATCACATTTAGAAAGAATGAAAATACAGATAAAGCTCTAAACTAATAATAGAAAGAATAAATTACTGCAAACAATCCAAACCCCAGCAAAGACCTCTCTCTTAATGCACTTATTGTGAAAAGCAGTCACCAAGGTAGATATCTGGCAATGAGTACAGTATTTTATAGGGTAGTTTATAATATTTCACTGTTAATTATTCTTATGGACCCAGGCTTGAAATTCTTTCCACAAGGAGGGCGTCATGCAATATAAATTTGCCTTATTTCTCAGATGGTGCTGTCATATCCGGTATGGCATGGAGTTCACAACTTTGCTGAAGAAGAACATACCCCTCAGCCAGTGAGGGGAAAAAAAAAGAATACTGTGGGATGAAATGTGTTGCTTGAATTGTGTAACATGTTTTTGCTAAGACGTTTGCACTGTTGACAATATGAGAGGGTTAGTATTACACTCGCATTTAACTTTATAAATTGGATAAATTATAAATTGGTAAGGGCTCAGACTAAAGAGATTAGTAACTGCAATAACATGCATTTCCATTTGATCAAGCACAACCAGTGAATCAGGCAGTGGTTGTGGTATGTGCGTGGTTCACCTCACAATTACTCCTAGAAATTTCTCAATCATATTTAATATTAACTAATGACATACAAAGTATAGTAATAATATACTTTCATAATCAGGAAACTTTCATTCATTCATTTTCTTATCCGTTTAATCCTGGTCAGGGATGTGGAAAGCTGGTGCTGAGCTAGCAGCACAGGGCGCAGGAACAACCCTAGAAAGGCCACCAATCCATTGAAGGTTTCATGTTCACATACTAATTGCACTTCAGAGACGTCAATTGGAATATGTGAGGAGATTGGTGTGCCCAGAGTAAAGTCATGCAGACACAGGGAGGACATGCAGACGCCACACGGGTGGAGTCTGAGGTTTTACTATTTACTCTTACTACACAATAAGGCATGCCGTATACTAATATCGGGTGTGGTTTTTGACCGTAAAACCTGAAAATGGTGAACACATTTATACAGGTTTAGCTAATAATTATTAGATCTATGACAAAGTGAATTTGCAAATTGGTAACCTGTTACTGGGAAAGACTATTATAAAATTTTAATACTTTCTGGGAATTCTGACAGTTCTGTGGTGAGATTCTAACAGATATACAATACCACTGAACTCCATTATTGCCTTAGTGATCAAGTATTTGCATTCTCACAGCTATGTTAAAGTCCTTAAAACAAATCCATGCCTACACATCTACATGGCTTTTGTTTTTTGGTGCTTCCTACCTCTACTTTAGTGCTTACCTTTACCACAGGGAATCCGCTTTGGAACACTGCACTTCTGTGTTTCCGTCTCAGGAGTGCAAGCAGCGAGAGATGCAGAACCACTGGTGGTGGCTGGACTTGGGGGCTGTGTAGGCTCCCTTCTACGGCTCTGGTTGCCTTTTTTAAAACCGCATGTTTTGTTTTTCTTCATGCAAGGGCCCCATGGACTCCATTCTCCTAGCTCACATCGCACTAGAAGGGGTGAAAAAGAAACATGGGTATCTATTATCATTTGGAAATCATTTTTAATTTAAGATTGTGACTCTATTTTTAGTGAGCTGAGAAGTCACTGCAAACAAATATATCATTGCTAACAAATATATCAACTCCAGAGATGTCTATATGGTGTTTCAGTATGTTAATCACAAGCTTTGCTCATATGCTCTTTACTAAACTAGAGAAAGTTTGTTATGATTATATGTGGTGGATTCTGTCTTTATCCAGTCTCATGACACGTTGTCAAGCTCCGCTCATGACTTCGATGTGGTCTCAGCTGTATTTAATTGTAGATTGAATTTCAATCTTTTTTTTCTTTTTGGCAATTTCTGTGAGTATCAATAAAGATAGGAGATCACTGGCTGTTGCCAAGATGTTACCTTAGGAGTATAGGTTCCTTAGCAGATTGTGGCTGCCAGGGCTTAGTCTCCAACAGTAATGCCATTAGCACAGTGTTTGCTTATTTATGACAGAACAATTTTCAGAATAAATCAATTTAGGCCTTATCATCCAGCAGGCATCATTCCAAGGATCTCTTAACCAGTGGTTGAGAAACCGCAGGAAAAAGAGAGAACAAACTATCCCACCAGGTTTCCTTTTGTGCCAGTGCCGTGGCTGCTTTGTAAAGAAATGTGGTTATTGTAAAATGATGTGGGTTGGATTGTTTAAATAGGACTAGGGAACCCCATGTGATTTTCATTGTGTGCTTTCCTGACATATTCAAGTCTGTCTTCTATCAAAAAATATATCTATATATAATATCTATACTTTTAAATAGCTTACATACCAACATACAGTAGGTAATAATGTATTTCATTTAAATTTTTGTCATGTAGCAGACGCCCTTATCCAGAGCGACTTACAATTAATACAGTCTTACAATCCAAGCAATTGTATGTTAAGGGCCTTGCTTAGGGACCCAACTGTGGATTTGTACCCTGGACCTTCTGCTCCATAGTCCAGTACCTTAACCACTAGTCTCATTTTCATTTCATTGTATTTTTAAAAACTGTACTCAGGAGGGTGAATTCTACTACTTACAATACATCTATATCATTATTTCTAGGTGTTATTTGTCCATATTAGGTTTTTTTTAAGTATATCAGCTTTGTAAATTGTTTTCCTTCATTTATAGTTGAGCTTCTTAAATAAAAAAAATGTCCTTTCCGGGTTAAGGTGTAAACTTTTTTCAGCTTTTCCTTGTGATGGTTGTGGTATAAAATGAATTGAATCAGCATGTAATATTTTATCTCAGTGGGAGTGACAGTAGATTGTGTGAAAATGCAATCATTTATCATTCCTGGATAATGCTGGAAACTGTATGTCCATTATTTTACAATACAATAAATCGTATACAAATTTAGACAGTTGCTGCTTTTACAAGTACTAACAAATATTACACCAAGTGCAAAATATGCAATGCAGAAAGGAGGTGGAAAATTACCCAGTGGTAACATCAGGAGATCCATATAATTGTGTAAAATGTGCCTAGGTATGTATATGTCCACTATAAGAAAAACCATAAATACGAGAAACTATACTGCTCACAAAATTAGAGGATACTTGAAAAATAAAATATCCCGTAGCTTTTGTGAG
>JAUZSU010128855.1:0-17032 GCA_034780255.1 Parotocinclus maculicauda | reverse complement strand
GTCCAACCAACTCTCCTTTCATCCCTCCATTTTCTCCTACTGTTAACCTACCAGCGATTCTAACGGCCTTCCTTCCACCCACTTTTGTTCTTTTTGACTGAAAAAAAACAGCCCTTCCCTCTCTTCAAATGCATCTGTCATCCCACTCTCTTCAGGAAGCAGCCAAGCCACAACAAGTGACACCATAGCTGAAAAAGGGAGAATGAGTTTGATCATAAAGATGCCTTTTGAAGTAGGCACTCCAGGGCTGAATATGAAACATGACTAAACTGTGGAAAATGTCTCCTGCAGGGAGATATATTTGCATAGCTTAATGCGCTGTGAAATCTAACACATACTAACAGCTAGTGTTTAAAACTTCTCTCCGTTTAGCACTGGATAAAGGTTTTTAAGAAGAAACCAAAACATTGCCTACTGTCTCAGTATCATTGTAAACAGTTACTCTTGTCTGGCAGTCTATATTTGTGTACATAAAAGACAGGTGCATGGGTCAAGCAAAGCTAGGGTTTGAACTCACAACATCCTGACTAAGGGGATGAGGATTTACCAGTTGAGCTGTTTACAAGTAACCTGAGCACTTGAAGGTTAACGGTTTCTCTCAACAGTGGAAGCTTGATGGAGCCAAGATTATGATATCACAGTCTGAAGGACTTTTTACTGAGAGTGATTTACAGTTGTTTTTTGTTCAAGAGCCCAAAAGTGTCAATTTGGTGGGCTTTGGAGTGGCATTTCTAGACTACTTGTTGTACTGGGACACACACAGAATTTTGTGCCTAACTATGCCTCTCTGCTTGCCAATCAGTCATAGGGGCACAATTGTGCATAATAATAAGCCTGCATTATTTTTGTGGATGCTAATGTAACTGATGCCTTTGTTAATTTAATGAATGCCTTTGCTTTAGTGTTTAATATGTAGTCTTTGTAATTTTTATGCATATAAATGGCGAGCCAAAATATATAGCTATGTTCTATCATTAACTTGCCTGGGAAAAATGTATTGTCCATTATATAATGTAACAAGAAACTGAAAGTGCTAGTTACTCAAGCTTTTGAAAAGATGTTGGGGTATTTTGGGAAATGTAGCGCCTTTAGTGAATTAAGGTAGTGTGTTCTGCAGTTGTGCTCAGCAATCCAGGATAAAATTGACTTTCTATTCTAACAGGGCTGCTCCCTAAACTAAACAACTAACAAACAAACCATTTACATTTACACCATTTGCAGATACGCGTTCCCAGTGTGAATAACAATTAAGATGAGCCAAGATTTGAACTGACAATGTTCAAATTAGCAGTCCTAGCCTTAACGATCAGTGCCTTAATGCAGGCCATCAGATCTGTGACAACTGCATAATGCTATCACGACAATAGTGGCCCAAATCTCTGAGGAAAGATTCCAGCATCATGTTGAATTTATGCTGTAAAGAAATTAAGCAGTTCTGTAGGCAAAAGGGACAAACCTGATACTAGCAAGTTGTACCAACTTAATAAAGTGGCCAATGAGATCCATTAGACCCATGCCTTTTGAAGGTGGAATTTAAATAAATACATGCTAATTTTACAATGTACAGTATGCCAACATATTGGAAATGTCAAGCTGTATAAACCAGCATATTATAAAACCAAACATACAACACAACAAAACAGTTCAAACCAAACCAACCTAATGTTTTGCATTACAAAAGGTATGATGAAATAAAGATGTTATGAACATGGGATTTTAAAAGAACTAGCGGGTACGTTCTTAAAAATGTTGCACTCAAACTAAGCTACTCATGTGAAAGATACGAAAAGTTCATCAGAGAAACAGCAATCAGACGATTCCTGAAACTTATTGAAGACTTATCCTTTAAAGTTCAAGACTTTGTTTTGTTCTAAATGTTATTCCTGGAGGGAGAATTTTAGAGAGGAAGCCCATTTGTGTAGCCATGCTCACATTCCCTGCAACACACTGCCAAACGCATGAAAACACCTTCTACAGAATTGTATTCTCGTTAAAAGATCTGATACTAGTCTCATAAAGGAAAAGTCATGCAATTAAGAGTGAAAACATAAACAGAGCTACACTGCTGCAGGAATATCAAGCAGTCATTAAGGGATAATGATACAACAGGGAGATGAAACGGTATGCTGAAGAGAGTCAAGTTCTGCTTCAGGGACTTGCAACAACAGGTAAGGCTTTATGACTACACACAAAAAAGAATATTAAAGGACTACTCTATTTTTTTTTCCCTAGAGGTCCTATATATAACCGTGCCCATAGCATGTTTACTATGCAAATGCCTTTTGTGAGCACAAGCTAACTATGACCAGACCATTTTTTTCACTTAGACATAGTTTTGGGTAAACTCTTTGTTTCTAAACTCATTGTCCATTTTATTAGTTCCACTTACCATACAGGTGCACTTTGTAGTTATACAACTGCAGACTGTAGACCATCTGTTTCTCTGGATACTTTGTTAGCCCCATCACTAGCCACAAGACCACCTCAGATAAAGTACTTTACTTTGGAGTAAAACACTGCACTGCAGAATGCCCAACCGGTCAGGATTACGATCAGGGTTCTGTGTCAAGTCAGCCAAATTCTCTATCAATGTTAGAAAATAATTTATTTACTACTTTTTTGGAGAACATAAAATGCATTTGATTACCTGACTAGTTGGTGAGGTGGAAACCTATGATAATGTCATACATAGAATGAGTAATGTACTCAGTAAAACACATTCTGTTGTTACTGCTCCTATTTACCATGTTACTAACCTATTAGTACCGAGTGTGGCAAAAATGTAAGACAGCACTTATCAGAAGGGGAGTCTACATACTTTTGGCCATAAAATGTACTGACTGCTGTAAAAGCTGCACTAAGACATGAATTATTTTTGTATTTAAGGGAAACATGCTAAAATTTTTGTTCATGGAAATTCACTATACATTATGCATGCCATATGCTAAGTCAGTCTATAAGACATGGATGAAATTCAACTGGCCACAATGTAAAGTCTCAGCAGACAATCCTTTCTAAAAGTATCCCAGCTAAACTCTGACACACATCTTTCCTGTAGTGAAGACGGTGGACAGATGGGAGAAAATGGAATAGAGCCAAGAAGAGAGGACACATAGTAAAGATTTCCTTGTGAGGCTTCATCGTCATGGCAATACTGGGCTTGCTTTTCCCACTGAGTCTTGGGACAGGATACTGATACACACACGCTGAGCCATGTGGCAACGGAAGGGCTTCTGGAAACCTAGGTCTCTCTCCATTACTTTCTCCACTATGGTCATTAGCATAGCAGCATTAGTATCTGTTCAACCAAAGAACCGCTGGCACCAGGACTTCACTGAGCTACCAAGCTTGAGAACAAGCCGGAAATTCAATTTCACAAAAACAGAGTTCAGCCGCACATTATAAACCTAATATGCTTTATGACGGATGGCTGTTTCTTGTTTCTTAATGAACCCAACTGTAGCAAGCCACAAATCCCAGCAGAACATAACACTCAAAGGTTAAACTTTGCCATGCCTTTGTACTGAAAAATAAGAAAGCATATATGGCCAAATTAATAATTTGGTAATGTGTATATATTTAGTGTAAAATATATAAAAATATAAAAAGTATTCTCTTAATTGCCTAAATTAGCACATTGTGTATTGCAATGTATTGGTGACAACATTTAAGTCTTGCCATCTGTTGATTTTTGTAATAAGGCACATTTAAAAAAAAATATTCTGGTGTGGTTTGCTGAGTGTGTTTTATGCTGGTAGTTTGGTTAGTTTAAGCCTGTCATGGACAGCTTTCTCCCAAAGTTAGTCATAATCTTCATATTTTGCCTGGTGGTTAGTTAGCAGATAGTAAAATAAGTCAGTTGAGCTGTCTTTAATAGCAACTGATCTCCAACACAGTTTGCATATTTCTACACTCCTTATAATAGGGTTTTCATACTGAGATGGGGTTATTGTGTGTGGGGCAAGTCTATACCCGACTACTTTCTAATACAAAAGAAAACCTTGGTTCAAAGCAGCTCCTGACCCTGACTTCTTGGGCTTGGAAAAAAAATACCACATCATTTTTGTTTGAAAGCATTAGTTATGATTGTACGGCTTGACCATGGCCATACTCAACCTTTGTGCTGTTCAGCGCTGCTATAAATCATGCACCACTGCAATGTGAAATCATGCATAAAGTGACATTTACTTGAATGCCAGCATGTAAAGGCAGCATTACTTTCTGAGAATTCATCAAACAGATTAAAGTTTGCAAACCCGTGGTTTTGCGCCATGCCATGCCAAGCCAATGTACACCTGGAAGCTGATGTACACCTGTGCTCTTAAGTTGAGATGGACATGCAGCAGCATATAGATTGGTGACTCCTTCTCTCCTTCTACTAGATCTGCAAAACAAGGTTTGCGTGTCCTGTGGTGAGCATGCAACTGCATTTAAAGTGAGCTGCTTACAACTGAAGAGCTGTGGGACTGGGAAAAGTGGGTCTGCATGCAGTTCATTAGAATTATTCTAGCTATGTGGAGAACAGATAGACATATTGAGTTAATTTCACATGTCTTATCTGGCCAGGCTCTTAAATCAGCTGTTCTGTGTCCTAACAAAAGCTCTTGCATAGGAAAGGAAGCCAAGGATACAAATAACAAAGGCTGATTATCGTTTCATAAGTCCAATCAATTTTCCATTTTCAGAAGCTCTGTTTGCATAACAGGAATGAGTATCCTCGAGTCCGGCTCCATCCATGCCAACATGAAATAGAAGCCAGAACAGAGCCCAGCTACAAGAAGCACTTCATGTCCTGTAATAATACAAGAGACAAAACGCAGCAGGGACAGTCCTGTTTAATGGTCTTCAAGTGCTGTTTGTGTCCTCGTCATGTTATTTATATTAACAGCTGCATGGCAAGCTGAGTTCAGCTGCAGTAACCTCTAGAACACCCTTTAATGGACTGCTCATTTCTTTGTCTGCACAGAAACCTAATTCTGTTCATCTTATCCGTAGCCTTAATAGCGCCCTAATTAAGTAGAACGTAATTATATCCCCAACAATGCCTTAAAAAGAAAAGGTTAAAACTAAAATGTGGGTTGCAATCACCCCAAGAGACACACGGCATTAATTAATCCAGCATATGTGTGCTTATCACACTTATAAAGATGTTCATCAGTTTAAACTGACATGAACTCCGAAAGATTAAGTGTGAGAGTGAGACCGAGTGAGAGAGAAAACAATAAACAAATACTCCCTGCCAAGGCTGCTAAATGAAAATCAAGAAAAATTAAAACGAAAACCAGTACATCAGGCAGCCGTCGGATATTAATAGGTTTTCACATATGCAGAAACAATCACATATATGACAGATTTGTGTATGGAAAACAAAAGAAAAATGCCTTGTTGCTCAAACAGCACACATCTTAGCAGAAAGCAGGAATTTATCAGCAGTCAATCTCTAAAAGCTTAAATCTGAATTTGGTCCTTATAGCATTCAATCACATTCATTACAGCCAGGTGTCGTATTAAAAACAACCTGGATCAACTCCCTGTGCTCTTCAAGTATTGAAATGAGAAACTGCAGTTTATTTTGGTGTCCTTAAAGGTAGCACACGGTTTTATATCATATAATGAATTCAAGCCTACTGGTAAACACATTTTAAACAATGACTGGACATTGTTTATTAAAGGATTCACTTTCATATCAGTTTAATCCTGTTTAAGATTACATGGACTCCATGGCAGCACAGGGCACAGGAACCCAATGCAGACTGGAAGGGTACTGTCCGGAACACAGCATCTCAGACCTCTAAAAATGGCCTGATTTATAGATGAGATAAAAAATCTTGCTTCTGTCTTGTATTTTTAATAGTGCTCTTCATTTGAAATATAATGATGATAAATTATAAATAAATAATCGATACAGCCTCCTTCTTAAATTATTTTGCTAATTATATTTGTAATGAAAATTACTGTAATTTTTACTAGTGGTCTTAGACTTTTGGATCGCAGTTTGTATTTGCTTTAAATATACAAAAGTGGGAAGACCAAAACAGACGTGGAGGAGATCCGTCGAGAGTGAAATGAAGGCCACCGGAATGACCTGGGCTCAGCTGAAGAGAGCTGCCCAAAATAGAGTCCGTTGGCGAGGTGTTGTTGCAGCCCTATGCTCCGCTAGGAGTCTACAGGAAAAATGAATGACTTATATCGCACAACTGATATTTCAAATGAATAAATGAAATATCCCCAAATGAAATATTCCCTAATTTGTGTGAGCAGTGTATGTTTTTTTAATACACAGGTGTTTTGGGAAGGCAACACAACCACATATTTTCCTAAACATAAAAAAAAATGTGTATTTTTTCAATTGAATGGGACTGTAATAACAGACACTTGTTTTGGGTCCCTATATTGTCTGCATTTAGTTTAACAGTAGTAAAGGCTTAAAATAAACAAATACATTTACGTAACATCAGCAAGTAGCTAACAAATTACTAATACAACTGCCCCTGTATTTGAGAACCTAGCCATCCTGTTATAGCCTAAATATTAAATGTGATTAATCTTGAGCTGTGAAGTTCAAACATAGTTATCAAAGATTTCACAATCAAATCACAAATCACACAATTGCTTGAATATAGTAAATGCGACTTTTGTGCTAAAGAAGTGGTACCAAATAGCAATCTCAGTAAGTATTTTTAGAGAAGTAAATTTAAGAATCCTGTCCTTTGGTTTAAGAGAACTTTCAATAAGTGGTTCGATTTTCAGAATACATTTTAATGCAGGTGGCAAAATGATAACTGAATTGCCTTTTGATGTGCTTTCAATACAAAACCAAAAACTCTCACTAGAAAGTAAACTAGCCTTTTTTAAGTGAATACACTTTTTTCAACCTTTAAGTCAGACTGGCTGATTTGCAGTGATAAGGTCAAATGTTGAAGATCATAAAGACCAAGTACGTGAGGACGCCTGAAAGCAATCAAATCTTCCCATCCGCCATTTGCATGCGATGCCAATTACTCTGCTCGCGCAGTGTGGCTGAGGCATCTTGGAAATGAGGTTGATCATGTTTGCTATGTGCAGTGTAAATTAGCCCATGCTCTAATTCATTTCCCCATGTTAAAAAAAAAAAAACAAATGAAGAAAGCAGAAATATGACAAATGAGATGTCTGATTTGTCACATTCCTGGTTAATCAGCACAGAAGTTGAGATGCAGATGGTGTCTTGTGAGGAGTGAGCCATTACTTTCATAAACACATCACAATTAGTGAGTGCACAACCAGGGACAGTGGGTTAATGTCACAGATTTATGGTCAGCTCCCTAAGAATGCAGAAGCTTGTTATTATCCCCAAATATCAGAACCAGGGGGGCTAAGAGAGGTTCTGATCTCCAGCTGCAGAACTGAGGATTTAAAAAAAATCAGTGTGTAAGAGGCATGTCGCATCTCATCTTGCAACCTAACCAAAGGGAACAAATATGGCAAACAACCACCCTAACATTTTATAAAATGCCACAAAGGCTTGAGTATTAAAAACTAATCCATTACATCCTCACAACAAAGGAGTGGAAAGACAGTGATATTCCCTTTAAAAAGATTTCCAGCCTTCCTGCGGGATTGCAGTGGCTTAGTGGTCCATCGTGCTTTCCCCACACAGCTGAGCGCTTGATTGTGGTGGGGGCTGAATCTGTATTCGACTTTGAGTAATAAGACTGTCAGCTTCCCAGACTGCTCAGCCTTCTAATTTCCTTCTCCGAATGTCGTGCCTATTGCTCCCATGAATCAATGGCTCCTTGTTTCAAGAGTGGTTCGGGTTGTGAGAAATGAGAAGGCGAAGAAGCATAAAACAAACTGTATCAAGCCACACAGCTAATAAACTAGTTGCGTGTAACACTTACTTTGCTTGTACAGTGCACAAAAATTGTTGTAAACAAGGCCTGCACCGTTGATTTTGTGCAACGTTATTGCAGTTTTGGCCCCTACTTATGCTTTACAAAAAAATATGAAATTGATATTAAATTGATTAAATATTAAATTGACTACACATTTTTTTTAGTATTGTGGTAGCAGATGTTGTCTCAGTTGTTGACTCGGTTGTTGTTGACATCTTTCTTCTTTCTTATTCATATATATAAATATACACTGCTCACAAAAAATAGGGGATATTTAATTATGAAATATTTAATGTATCTTTGATATTTGATGTAGATTTAATTTTTGTGAGCAGTGTATATATTTATACAGTATACTATATACATATATACTAAACTATATATATTTTTATATAAATGTATACTACACTATACTATATATATAACTATAAATATTAAATTACATAAAATATTAAATAAAGTTTTATCACTGGTTTTAGTTGCTACAATTTTCGAAATCTTCGGTATTTATGGCAGATCTGACAAGCAACTCAAATACATGGCCAAGAACCTACAGAATGATAATCATCTTGTTCTCTTTCTCTGTAAATGCAAGTTGAACCAGTATCAAATTGGCAAATAAAGCATTGTATGTTTTTGCCTCTCCATATACTGATGTAGACACGTATAACTTACACATTTACACATACACACGAACGTGTTTTTATTTTTAATTGGTAATAAATCTGCACAAAACAGTGTCAGATTAATGAAACTAAAATAATCGGTTAAATTCAGAAACCCCATCTAGTGGATTATAGGTCAAGGACTAAGCAGGAAATGATACGTTGTCATATTTTAGTCTTTGTTCTTAGTGTTTACACTGGCATTCTTAACATTAATCCAAAATATGTAAACAAAAGTTTTATGAATCAGGTCACATAATTAAACAGCTTTCACATTAACAGAGCAACAGCACCAGGATTTGTTTTAATAAAACTAAGCCTGCCAAGTGTAAACACATCCCTAAAATTGACTAATTATAATGACTAAATAATAATCAAAGCAAAATAAGTGAAAAACTATTAAAAAAAAAAAGTAGAAGCAACCTTGATTGTGTAATTTAATACATTGTTTAAATCATGAAATGTCAAGTTGGCAGAAAAATGATACATACTCTGCATATATATATATATATTGTATATTCAACCTGCCTTGCTGCCCCTTTATACAGTATGTTACACAGACGTTTGTGGACACCCAAACTTTACATACAAAGACATGGACCGTATATACATAAGTGAGTACCTTACATTTGTGTAACTATTTTATTATATATTTTTATGGGGCAACACTGAAGATATGACACTTTGATACAATGTAAAGTAGTCAGTCTACAGCTTGTATAACAGTGGAAATGTGCTATGCGATCAAAATAACTAAACACACAGCCAATAATGTCTAAACTGCTGGAAACAAAAGTAAGTACACCCCTAAGTGAAAATGGCCAAAGTATTCCCAAATTGTCAAAATCTTGTGTGTACAACTTTATTGTCCAGCACTGCCTTAACTCTCTTGGACAAGGAGATTTAAAGGTTGCCACTGGAATCTCTCTTCCACTCTTCCACTGACCACAGAGTTGGTGAATGGTAGAGACCTTGTGCTTTGAGAATGCCCCACACAATTCTGAGACATGCTTAACCTTTCTGGTAATTTTATGGACTTTGTTGTAGGAGGGCAAGGCAGAAAGTTATTGACGTTGTTTGGGACAACAGTGTCACATTAACACTCATTAACATGTTCTGTACAACCCTTTCTACCATCACTGTTTGTCTATGCGAATTCCATGTCTGTATGTTTTCATATTATGAACCTGTGTGGTTGAAATAATTAGAAGTTGTGTCCACAAACATTTGAACACATAGTGTCACATACAACCAATCCAATTTGAATGTAAAATATCCAATACACATTTATTTCATTACTGTTCTGGTCCAAAGAAAAGTTACATTTGGAAGATGATGGTGTCTGAAACTCATCAAAGGGACGTTCATAAAAGCAAAATTAATCACAATCACAGACAGATGTGAGACTGAAGTAAGTAATAGCCATGTTCCCCAAAAAGGCTTGCAAATATTGTAATTAAAACGTTCCCACTGAGGCTAGCCACGCCAGCTGTTCCATCATTAACATCTTAGTAACATGAAGGTGAGGGGTACTCCAAAACAAAATGAGCAAATCATGGAAACGAAGACGAAATAAGTGCAGACTTTAATGCTGAACAGCACAACAGTGGCATAGAAAGTAATTTGCATAACATCTGTCAGAAGGGGTTGGTTGATCAAAACATCAAACAAAAGACACTAGTGCTGCTTTGGTTGACTCATCCCAGAGCAATGGAAAAGCTCCTATTATATGTAGAGCACATCAGCTTCAAGCTACATAAAAATGAGAGTGTTTATATCCTTCTCATCTACACGTGGGCGTCCTTTTCGGCTGTCGAGCCGTAACGAATCTTGCCTTTGAAAGACTCGCAGAGCCCAGATATGAAGGTTTAAGAGCAACACAGGGAACCATCTGGAATAATTAAAAAATAATGCCTGCTCCTCCCCTTGGGACTCACAGAGTCAAACTTTTTGCCTAGCTGGGCATCTCCAGACATAACTTTGCACCTGTCTGTACACATTCAGACCCAGCCTGAGAGGTCATTTTTCAGCTACTACATTCTAAATTCCCATTTGCTGATAGATTTCTTGTGGAACTGCTCTTGACTGATGAATCATTAAAAGAAAGCGAACCCTATAGCATGTCATTTAATTCATTGGCAGCCAGCGTTTAGTTATTTTTTTGGACAGCAAATCAATGCCGTGTTATTGCTATGTATTTATTATCGTCTAGATGTAGGGCAAATTTTAGAAAGTCAAGCCAAGTGAAGGCAAAAAGAAGACATTTAACATCATGAATAATACACTGTTGCACGGAAACGAGGGGACTTATATAATGTAAATTCACTAAATCACGGTAATTACTCTTGCTGGCGGTAGGCACCCTTAAAGCATTAAAGAAAAAAATGCAAGACAGTGCCACTAAATTCAGGGAGGCCAAGTTTTCTCCATATTGGCAACTCCAAAAATTAATTATAGCTGAGGTTTGTGGAGTTTGTTCTGTGCTCAGCACTTTAAAGCAAATGCTTACTTGAAAGACCACCATTGCTGTATTTAATGCTGTCTAACAATTTAATGCATTAAGAAATTTATTCCACACTTTTTAATGCATTTTGGGAGCTACTTAAGGCAGATGCAACCTTTAACATCCAGGGTGTACAATTTAAACCCACAATGAGTATAAAAGTCATGGTGTGGCCAAGCAAAAGTTAGCAAGGTTAGCTTGCAAATCATTTTGCACATAGAAATGTGGCTTAACATAAAGTCCATTTAGTAGTTTAGGATGCAGAGTGAATCATAATACTACTCTAAAGTTTTGTTTCCCACCCACTAATAATACGAACTAATTACATTATTTTGCGCATTGCCATTTGATGTAGAGGGATTAGGGTTTTAAAATATCTCTTGCATATCAGTCGGAATAATGGGAGTTTGGGCAAATTAAAGTAATAGCATGTATTAATCTACACAGATTATCTTTTGAATATTTTAAATGTCATATTAAGGGATAGGTAGTTGGGTGGGGTAACAGTACAATACCCCTGTTTAGATATATACACAAGTATGTGTAGATTAACATCTACGATACTTTCTGTGAAATTGCACGGTACCCCCAGTCTGAACCACCACACGCTCTATTAAAACTCCTTACCTGCTAAAACAATTGGAGATTGGGAAAGAATAGAAGTAGACAATATTTTGGAAAGCATCAGACCTCTGCCTACAGAGTAACAATAAAGACTCAGGGCCCCCCTTTAATGCCCTGAACCACCACATTATGCTGATTTCATTAGAAGTAGGTGGGGTTGTACCTTGTCGTAATCCAGGTAGGTTTCTCCCCATAGGAACTAACAGACATAGGGTGCCATTATCCAAACCACTTCCCAGAAGACATTTCATCCAGATAAAAGGGTTTGACTGTATATGACAATGCAAGACAAACTGGACCACACTACACTGTTACACACACACTAAATTTCACTGACGAAAGGAAAGACTTGTGTAAGCCAGCACAAAACCAAGGTCTGGCCGAAATACGGTATATCCTGTACCCCTCACCTATCAAAGTGGAAACAAGGTCAAATATGATCCCAGATGATCCTTAATGATCATGTCTGCATCACAGGGTGACCTGCCCCACGCTCGTTACACGACTGTTTAAATCTCAGGTGCAGCTAAATTAAGAGCCCGTCACACACACTGTTCTGTACAAGACGTACCGAAACACAAACACACACAGTTCAAAGTCAAATGGCACCATGATCCACTTGCCTGAAATAAAAGTTACTGGAAAGGTCCACGTTTTGGAACATCCTCAAATATCTGCAGGAATAAAAAACACCATAGGTTAAGAAAAGCAGAAGTAAAAATCAGTCCTAAATGTTTACTGTGCTCAAATTATACGTAATACTGACTTTCTAAACGCAAATGAAAAGTGAGCTTAAATCTTACACACGCAAACCAAACATCAACAAGTCCTTAAAGGTCTAAAAAATACACACACACCCAAATAAACACAAAAACACAAAAGACAAAAACAAACACAAACACACAAATAAACATATGAGCGCACACACATGCACACACACACACACAAACAAACAAACACAAAAAACAAAGGCACACAAATGAATACACAAACACACATACACGGACAGAAACACAAACAGACACACAAATGAACACAAACAAATAAACACAAAAAACAAAAACAGGCACACAAATGAATACACAAACATACATACACGATCAGAAACACAAACAGACACACAAATGAACACATGAACACAAACAAACAAACACAAAAAACAAAAACAGACACACAAATGAACACATGAACACAAACACAAACAAATAAACACAAAAAACAAAAACAGACACACAAATAAACACATAAACAAACACACACAAACAAAAACACAAAAAACAATAACAGGCACACAAATGAATACACAAACATACATACACGAACAGAAACACAAACAGACACACAAATGAACACAAACACAAACAAATAAACACAAAAAACAAAAACAGGCACATAAATGAACACACATACAAACATGAACACACACAAACACGAATACACAAACAGAAATACACACAAACAGAAATACAAACAGAAAAACACAAACGAACACACAAACAGAAAAACACAAACGAACACACAAACGAACACACACACACACACAGAAAAGTAGAAATTTGCAGCAGGTTATCCAGATTCGTGTAAGCAGATTTTGAGCAGGGACAAACCTGGCCTCGTCAGGATGTGCGACTCGCACCGAATCATTAGGGATGTAAATCATTGTGGTGTCTTCGATCTTGTAAATGGAGTGACCGCCGATGTCGGCCATCTTGCGTCGTTTAGTGATCAGAATGATGTAGTAACCCTCGAGAAAACGGACAAAACCTACAAGATCACAGAAATGTAAAAATACAAAAACTCCCAAAAAACCCAACAAGCTGTAATCAATTTAAACTTTCAAACTTTATAGGTGTGAATGGAATGATTATATATATACACACACAGGTCGTTATAATATTAAAGTAAAAAGATACTTTTATTAGGGAAAATTGTACGATTTAAACTTCTGCATGGTACTTCCGCCATTTTTATCTGGGTGCTTTATTTTCTTTGACAATGAGCGTACATGTAAATAAAACTTTACCGTTACCTACACACACCAAGCAGTGCAGAGTGCCACTTCTTAGACCGGTACTAATAGCACCGTGTTGAATTTACATTTACAGTATTTAGCAGACGTTCTTATCCAGAGCGAATTACAAAAGTGCTTTAAGACATCAGTAACATAATCCATTCTTAATAATAAGGAATCTAAACAAGAATACACTTCTGAAACTGTGAAGGTTGTGGGTATTATTTACCTACTTAAAGGTTTCAAATTTTTAAAAAGTGAAGTGACATTGCCTGTTCTGGAAATTGGTGCTTCTTTTAAACAGACTCACTCTCTCGGAGTTGTGTGCAGCCAGCGAGGTATGTTTATTTATGTTTATATTCCAGTGTGCACATTTAGATTTTGTTTCTACAGTGCGTGTGATTGTTAATGTGTAGAACAGTGTAGGCTTAAGTTTTCTTGTGACGATATCCTTTACGTTTACATTATAGTAACATTAAAAGACTGTGTGACTATGGTAATGTCGATTCACAGAATGTAATACAGGGAGTACCCTGTCCAGGACGAACCTCTGCCTGCAGCCAGTGAATTTCAGGGCAAGTTTCATCCCCCTGTGACCCTAACAAGGATAAGCGGGGTTTAAACAACGTTCAGTGCTTTTCTATAGAGAAGCTCGAGTCATAACTTTCATTCATGAGCAATACACATCATCGATGGATTAATTAAATGCCTTTTCATACACACTTCCGGGATCTGGCACTGGTCTGACACAGATGGACTGTGAAATGGCATAAAAGAAATAATTTTTTATTTGTGCATTGCTTGGATGCATTAAAATCAGGCTGACCAATCAGAGCTCGGTTGCCGGGCAGAACAGCTCATTGTGCTAAAGGCTTATAGGAGAAGTAACAGGTTGATTATAAAAACATGGATATTAAATAAAATGTGATGGAATAAAGCTGGAGGCTGAAAAATAATGATGATGATGATGATGATTAATAAATGCAGGATTCCTCCTATCAGATTATTTTTGGAGCATCTGATCTTTAGTGTTGTTTTGCTATATAATAGATCGAGTATCGTGATAATATCGTATCGTATCGCTCCGGTACCTGGCTGCGGTCGCGGGCGTTGACGTATCTGAACCTCTGGATGTAGTAGAAGACGAGCCAGGCCAGAGAGATGATCATGAGGACGATGAAGGAGATGGAGACGAAGACCACGGAGGTCCGACTCACGTACTTCTGCAGGTTCCGGGTTCCGATGGTGATCTGCACGGTGACGGTGATGTTCCTCTCCAGCAGCAGCACCAGCTCGTGACCTTTGTACTCGGGGATCATGACGGCCACCACGTCACCCGTCCCTGACGTCAGAGGGAAAGGACAGAAAAAAAATCAATCAATAAATCAATCAATAAATCATTTAATAAATAAATAAAAAGGTTAGGAGTGAGAGCTGACGCTGGTTATCTACGATTTCCTTACAAAGAATTTAAATCATTAAGAAGTTACTTTTTTTTTACAAGTTATCTAGGGGCATTTTTAGTATTTATTTCCATTTTTGTTTTTGTTTTTTATTGCAGTTTAAACCGAGCAGAGGAAAAACATCCCAGTCCCGGACCCGTCTCGGTCTCTCGGGTCCCGGACCCGTCTCGGTCTCTCGGGTCCCGGACCCGTCTCCGTCTCTCGGGTCCCGGACCCGTCTCCGTCTCTCAGGTCCCAGACATGCCTTAGTCTCCAACTTTGTCTTTAAGTTGCCAGACCCATCTCAATCTCTCGGACCCTTCTCGATCTTACAGACCTCAGACCCAACCTGTTCTATCAGACCCCAGACCTGGTCCTTGTCCTGTGCCATCAGACACCAGGCCCTTTCGGACCTTCAGGGCTCGTATTTATGAACCCGGACCATTCTTGGGCTCTTAGGTGCCATACCTGGCGAAAGCAACTCTAACCAGCAGGTCTCACCTCGGCAGAACTGGCATAGGAACCAGGGTGGCACAGCTGGCACAGCTCTGGTTCTTTATGCTTACACACACAGTGTTTAGCTAAAGTTTGTGCCCCCTTGCTCAAGACAGGCCTACACGTCTGCCCCACTACCCGACCCGAACGGTTACCGGGGTGCGGCATGGTGATGGTCTCGTTGGCATCTGCACCCCCAATGTTGGAGATGAGGACAGCAGAGGCGTTCTGACCCGCCGCGTGCCTGATCTTCTCCTTAAACGTGCAATTCCCGCGCGTGATCAGAGCCACCCACGCGCCAGGGCGGTCCGGCACCGAGAAGCGCGTGTTCGGGTCGCAGGCTTGCCTCTCGCGCGCAGACACGGCCGCGGCCAGCACGCCCCTGGCCTCGCGCTTAGGTGAGTGCTCTCCGTAATGTCCACATTCGCTCCTCTCGGCTCGCGCCTCCTTGGTGTCCGGGTCCACGTAGGAGACGCTGACAAAGGCCGTGTACCACTCCTCCTTCTCGGCCGCCGTTAGGTCCAAACAGGGCAGGCGCACCGAGCACAGGGAAAGCAGCCACGCGGACAGGGCCAGGCTCCGGCACGCCCGCGTGGCCCAGCCCGACATTCTAGCGCTTTCTCCCGCAGAGAGGCTCGAGCAGCGCGGCTAGTCCATGGTCTGATCCGCGTGGGGCTCGAAATGGCGCCTCGGACGCTCGTACATCCGAGAGTCACGGATACGGTGACGGTTCAAACCGACTGTTTTGGTTTGTTGATGGTTCTGGCTCGGTTCGGCCACATTCCGTCACATAAACAACGTCAGGTTCAAACAACGAGTCGATTCACAAGAACCCAATCGCTCTCAATGGAGTCGACTCCGAAGATTCAGAATCGATTCCTTGTACCCGGATTAAATCGGTTTGGTAACGCGAATGTGGTTTTATTCACTTTAACTCCCGACTATAAATCAAATGAAGTCTGAAACCCAATCAGAGCAAAAGTATAAACTCCGATTTACACATTAAAATCAGTCAAAACACAGTCAAAAATCAGAAACACAACGTTAGCCCTCTTGCTAATCTGTAACTAGCGAAAACGTCAACGGAAAAGAGGTTGATCTGTTTTTTACTCTTTATTAATCGACCTTATAATCCCTGAATTCCTCAAAACTGGAATATTTTACGAGACGTATGTGCTGGTGTGATAAAACAGGAAACAAAACAAAAAAAAATCTTATTTAAAAAAAAAATCCCCCCCAAAATAAACTCACAACAATAACCAAGTCCTAATCAAGTGTAATTCAATAATAAAGTTATTTCCATGTTCAGTTCTAAGTGTTAAGTTGTGAATACCAGATCAGATCCTGGTATTCTGTTTAATATAGTGAAATATATATATATATATATACAGTCGAATCAGGTTAATGGGACCACATCG